>VDFB02370598.1:0-20252 GCA_007258455.2 Sequoia sempervirens | reverse complement strand
TATATTTATTAGGCATAACATATTTTGATTTTTCCTCTCATAATAACTTTCTAGTTATAAATTTTTCAAAACTTATTTCTAATTTTTCTACTATTTTTTTTAAAAAAATACTAATTTAATATAATTATTTTCTCAAAATTCTAAATAAATAAATCTACAATTTTTCTAAATCTTTCTTTTTAGTAAGAAACACACAAATCCAATTTCTTCATAAAAAAATATTTAGGATCAAGATTCATCAAACCATTATCTTTCAATTATGTTCTTAGTTTCTTTACCTTGGAGATGTAGTCTTGGATGTGGTCAAAATATTTAGGATCAAGATTCATCAAATCATTATCAATCTGATATCCCCTAATCTTATTAGTTTTACCACACAATTTTTCAAAAGTCTCCCAAGCCTCTTTAGGTGTTTTGCATGATTCAACATGAAATTATAAATCAAATGAGACTAATGAACATATGCATCCAATTTTTTTCTCACGATCAAGCTCCCATTTTTCTAATTCTTTAGCATATAGTAGGTTAAGAAATGGTTTCCTTTAGATTTCCTAGAAAACCCTTTCCCGTAATATAATTCCATTTTGATTTTCTCCATGAAGCATAATTATATGGAGTTAGGAGTTTAGTTTGATATTTCCCCATTGCGAGAACACACAACAAGAAAAAAAAACCAATCAACTACTACAAGATTACCCTCCCCAATTTCTCAATCAATAAAATCCCTCAAAAATATATGATTGTGGCACTTTATACTTAGTGTGGTTAAAGGTTCCACTATCCAAAAATAACGAAGTGGACTTGATCTTAGTGCTTATAAATTCCAAAATTGGCCACCATATCAAAGTAAAATTTTTACATAGAATAAGATCAATTTGATTACACCACTAAAAAGTACACAAAAAATATGCATTTTTAACAAATTCAACCAAAAATATAATCATAGAAGCACGGAGCCCTGGAAGTTCCTAGAATGAGAACAACTCAATAACACTTGTGAGAACCTACGATCTTTGGGAAAATCAAACACCAAAATAAAAAATTGACTGTACCACTATGAAGAGCTTGAAATTCTACCCCAAATAAAAAAATTACTAAAAAAAGAGGTCAGATAACTGAGTTATGTTCATTTGAAGTTGAACTGCAAATTCAAAGTTGTTAATGAAGAGGGGGCATATTGGAGTGACTTGTTGATAATCATTTGGTCGTCAAATTTAAAATAGTCACAAATGATGGTCATTTTACTTTCAAATTTAAGAAATTACTTTTGATAACCATTTGACTATCATATTTAACACAATATTTGATGACGTTAGTTTGGCCATCATATTTAAGATAATGGAGCGAAAAATTAAAAAGTCACCAAATGTTTTGATGCCAAAAATGAAGAATTATATATGAAAATAGGGTGGTTTGGGTCTTTTCAGCACAATGGTAGGATCATATTTGACCCAAAATGCTCTAAAATGATGGATCCTTGTTGAATCTAACAAAGAACCTCCCTCTTCAAATCCTCATAGATTTTGTCGTAGATGTCCAAATTGGATGAAAAAAAAGGAAAAATGACTTTATTAGACCCTCTAAACTCAATGGTGAGCTTGTATCTACATAAAAAAAAGCTCCAAAATAAACCTACAATACAAAGTCACAAAGAGGAAACCCCATATCTAGTGTTTCTTTTTTCTTTTTATTCTTTGGATCATCATTTGATGCAAGAGAAGAGCATACTCAACTTTTCAAGATCCACCAAGATTTGAAACCTAGATCTCTCAATAAATAATAAGAAGCAATCTCATAATCTTTGATACCATGTAATATTTGGTATAGAATATGTTGAACTTCTCTTTTGTTATCCTTGATGTCAAAACTGTGATTTGGTTTGGCATCTTTGTGTTTGGTTGTCATTGGAATTATTGTTTACATTCAGATGTTTTGATGATTGATATGGCATTGTTTACATTCAGATGGCTTGGCATTCTTGGTTTTGGCATTCAGTTTCACACTCAGATTTGCAGCATTGTGATGTTTGTTGACATTCAAATTTGTTTACATTCAGATTTGATATCTTGTGGTACTGATGTTTGGAGCTTCATGTGTAGATAGTAGATTCACTTGGTTCTATGGTGAATTTAGTTCTAACTTGGCGCATATAGGTGATGACATTGCAGTGGGAAGGTATATCTTGACAGCCACATGTATTTTCAGCATGCTTACAAGTATACTGTCATATTCATTTCAGTGAGATATCATTTCATTCATGGAATCATAAATCTTACCAATTGCAAGGTTTAGAACAACATTATAATTGTAAATATCAGCTTCATAAAGGTATTGTTTTTTTTAGTTTGATCTTGGCTTCATTGATATTTATCAAGTTGATGGTTGGCTAAGAGAAAAGAGGTCACTTTGATACCGGGTCTCTTTGCATTGGATAATGTCTTTGTAGATTATTATGAAATCTGGTTCATAGTGCATACATTGCTCTATTAGCAATTGAAGGACTTCAAGGTTGATGAGGATATTAAATTATTTGTATTGTAAGCCATTATAAACATGCCACCTCCCAAAAATGTCAGCCAAATGAGGAGTCTTCAAGGGCGCCTTCAATCCATAAGGAGGTTTATTTCACAATTGGCAGATAAAGCACAACCTTTCAACAAGAATTTGCATAAAGGTGTTCAATGTGTCTGGAATGAGGATTGCCAAAAGAGCATGGATATTTGCCCCTCTTTGACTAATGTGAGGTCGACTCGGGATCACATGCAGTCAAAGAATGAAGTTGCAATGTGAGATCGGTTTGGGATCACAAAACAACTCAGATGTGAGGTCGACTCGGGATCACATCTGGACAAACATAAACAAAAGGCCTTTGAACATGAGGTCGATTCGATCACATCCAAAGTGAGAGATAAGAATCTCAAGGTTGCCCCAAGAGAAGCAATTGATAAATTGATAAAGTTGAATCAAGGATTGAAGTTTGATAGGTCGCCCTCGTGGATCAATCAAATGAGATAGAGGAGAAATAATAAATTGAAAAATTTGATCAAATCAAACAAAAGATAAGGTTCTTGATGTAAGATGAAAAATATAAGAATCACAGAACCCAGGTAGATAGCAAGAAAATTATGCCCTAAGGTTGAATTAGAAGAAAAGAAGTGGGGTGAAATCGAATGGAAGATAGAAGTTTGGAAGAAATGGAAAGAAATGGAAAGAAGGAAGAGAATCTGCCCCAATAAAGAGGATGCATCAAAATCAATCAACTGTTTAAGATAGGGAATTTTGATTGAGATCGCGAAAGAAGATAAGGAAATGAAGAACGTGATCACAGTTGATGAAAAATCCACAAGAAAGATGAAGGAAACCCTCTCAAACCCATAATACAGCCTAAAAGTGCAAATTAACATGAAGTCTAAATAATGCAAGCTACATGAAAATGCAAAGGTGTACTTGCAATAGGGTAACATAGGTTTTTGTGTGTTCATCATTCATTAGAGAATGTAAGAGAACTTATTTTCATCATTGGGCCATTATTACCGAACATCGGACAATCACACAATCATCACTAGTCACAAACACAACTATGAAGATATGAATGTGATTTATATCAGCTTGGAATGTGGAAAGATTCTAACATGAGCATCAAAGACATGAAGGTCAAGATGACTACAATGTTAGCTTACCCAATTTAATGTAGCAAAACCACACTCGCATCAAGACATAAACACCAGGATGGCCATGAGAATGGTTGTGCAAAAACATTCAAGGATGATGCCATAAATCTCTTAAGTGTGTCAAGGAGACAACAAGAGACACTGAAGAGGTTCAAGACAACACCCACAAGTAGAAAGCAAATAAAAACATGCCCCATGCCCCAAGTCCTCTAGCTATGCATCACAGAGAGACTTATTAGACAAGGACACTCAACGAAAATCAATATCAGTCAGCACACAAAGAAAAGATCATGGCATATCTCAAGCATTAAGTGTTGCAATTAAAAATTTTTAAGTGTGTAAACTGATACTGAGTTCCGAGGATAAGGATCGAATGCTTGCAAGTAGGTAAGATCACATGACCGAACTAGATAAGACCAAACTGATAAGTGTTGAAAAACACACGATGTCAGGGGTTGTGTTGAAAAACACAGTTGGGTTAGTGTTGAAAAACACCGTTTGCGAGGTGTCCTAAAGACAAGCATATCCAAGAGACCAAAGCTAACACAGTGATGCCCCTAGACAAAGACAAAGACCAATTCCAAACCAAGGCAATAAGGACAAGGCATGATGGAGAAAGGCTAAGTGTCGAGGATGCATGCTAATAAATAGGGATGCAAAGGCCTCAAGTAGCGCCTGTTTCCAGGTTTTCACCACTTGGAATAATTTTTTTTAGGAATTTTTATATTTATATTTTTTTTTTGTATTTTTGCTACCAAGGCGCCTGTTTCCAGGTTTTCACCAAGGCACTTCTTTTTTTCTTTTTTCTTTTTTTTATTTTTTCTTTTTTTCTTTTTTTGTATTTTTCATTTTTTTGTATTTTTTCAGCATCATATTTGATTTTTTTTGGATTTTTTGACAATATATCAATTTTTTTTTTGTAATTTTTTCAGTATCATATATCAATTTTTTTGGAACTTTTTTCAGGGTCATAATTATATACAAAGGATGCCCCCAGACAGAACGGGCATCAAGGATAGAACTTCTTCAGGTGCAAAACATTGATAGGCTCAGGGAGCTGCTCCCCCTCTTCGGTAGATAGTAGATAGGCACCTGTGCCAAAAGCTGCTATGATGATGTAGGGTCCAAGCCAATTAGGTTCGAATTTTCCCTTCTGTTCTCGGTTCTGTTGGTTCTTAGGATTCTCTCGCAGGACAAGATCTCCTACTTGGAATTCTCTAGGGCGAACCTTTTTGTTGAAGGCTTTGGACATCCGCTTTTGATAGACCCTCATATGGTCAAATGATGCTTTACGCTTCTCATCAAGAAGTTCCAATTCTTGCAATCTCATGGCGCGATAGTCTTCATCTGTAACTAGACCTTTGAGAGAGACCCGAAGTGATGGAATCTCAACCTCTAAAGGTAACACTGCTTCAGCGCCGTATGTAAGGGAAAAAGGAGTAGCCCCAGTTGGAGTACGAATACTCGTTCTATAGGCCCACAGGGCTGGATTTATCTGTAGGTGCCAATCTCTACCATTCTTATGAACTGTTCTGTGCAAAATCTTGAGAATGGTTTTGTTTGAAGCCTCTGCCTGACCATTTCCTTGTGGGAAGTAAATGGAGGACCAATGTTGCTTTATCTTGAATCTTTGGCAGAGTTCTTTAAGGTCCTTGTTTTTGAACTGACCTCCATTGTCAGTGATGATCTCAGATGGCACTCCATATCGACAGATGATATGGTTTAAAATAAATAAAGACACTGTCTTGCCTGAGGCAATAGAAAGTGGAACAGCCTCTACCCATTTTGTGAAGTAGTCAGTAGCAGTGATAATGAACTTATGCCCACCTGATGAGTTGGGATGAATCTACCCAACAAGATCAAAGGCCCATCGCTGAAATGGCCAGTGAGATATAGAAGGAATTAGCTCCCTACCTGGAGCATGTATCAGGTGTCCATGTTTCTGACATTTTTCACAAGACTTAGCAAATGCTACTGCATCTATCTGCATTGTAGGCCAATAGTACCCTGCCCTAAGCAACCTTCTAGCCATGGAAAGACCATTAGAATGTCCTCCACATATGCCCTCGTGGATGTCAACTAGCGCTTGATCAGATTCCTCCTTTTCTAAGCACCTAAGAAGTGTTCCATCTAGACCCCTCCTATACAAATCACCAGAGATGAGGGAATGGCGAGAGGCATTGCGGATAAGGTTTCTTCTTTCAGATCGGTTAAATGTATTGGGGATGATGCCATCACGAAGATATGAGTAAATAGCACCATAGCGGGAGGATTCATGATTGACAAGGGTACAAATGATATGGCTTTCAGGTGAGTCAAATATGGGATATCATAGCTCTTCCACCAGGAATTCATATCTGGACTCATGTTCCTCTAACTGAAGAAGTGAAGCAAGGGTGGCCATAGCATCAGCTGCTTTGTTCTCAGCCCTAGGGATTTGCTGAAAGGTGACAAAAGTAAAATACCATCTCAATGAATCAACCATTTTTTTGTAAGGTACCAACTTGTCATCTTTTATTTGGTATTGTTCATTGACTTGGTTGATGATCAGCTGAGAATCCCCATAGATATGTAGTTCTATGATATTCCACTCTATGGCCATTTTTAGTCCATTTGTCAAAGCCTCATACTCAGCTATGTTGTTTGTGCATGGAAAGAGTAACTTGTAAGATTTAGGAATAGTATACCCATGAGGAGAAACAAACAACACACCAGCTCCAGAACCATTTTGCATGCAGGAACCATCAAAGAATAGTTTCCAGGATCTTTCAGTCATGTACATAAGATGCTCATCTGGAAAGTTGACTTGAATGGGCATATTATCTTGAATAGGGAAATTAGCCAGTTGATCTGCAATAGCTTGGCCTTTGATTGCTTTGCATTCAATATACTCTATGTCAAATTCAGAAAGAATCATCATCCATTTAGCAAGTCTACCCGTGAGAGCAGCTTTACCGAGCAAGTATTTGAGAGGATCAATTTTTGCTATGAGGTGTATGGTGTGCGCGAGCATATAGTGTCGCAATTTTTGAGAAGCAAACACTACTGCGAGGCAAGCTTTTTCAATACTAGTATAATTAACCTCATAAGAAACAAGAGTGCGACTAATATAATATATGGCCCTTTCTTTCCCTTGTTCATCTAATTGAGCCAACAATGCCCCCAGTGAAGATTCAGTAGCTGAGACATATAAAATGAGAGATTTTCCTGGAATGGGAGGCATTAAAATAGGAGGATTTGCCAAGTATTCTTTAATTTGATCCATGCTCTTTTGGAAATCCTCATTCCAGACACATTGAACACCTTTATGCATTTTTTTGTTGAAAGGTTGTGCTCTATCTGCCAATTGTGAAATAAACCTGAAAATGTATAACTGAAAATATGTTATACTTCTGTGAATCCTTGCATGCAAGGATACTCAATAATGAGTCCTTGCAAATCAATTCACAGCTCTCTATCCGAGAAGAGCAAGGATTGATATTGTGGCCCTCAGATTAACCCTGTTACCCCTGCAAATACAATCTCAGAACGAGAGATTCAAAGAGGAGAAGCAAGAATGCCAATCTCCATGAATCATGTTCTTGCAATGCAACAATGAAAACTAATCTAAATGGCTGTAAAATGTAATAAACCAAACTAATTTATTGAAATGAAACTTAATCTACATGCAATGCCATAAATGAATTATTTTGCAAATTAATCTACTATGAAGATTAAGCTAAAATGTAATATTAAACTATATGCTCTAAAAATAAGATGCTTATATAATCAAACTAATGTAATCTCAAATGATAAAATTCAAATTTGTAGCATAAGTCTGATGTAAAAATTCGTGATTCTTGAAATGAGAATGAGAGGGCTCATTTTATAGGCAAAAGTAGAATTGAAGGCAAATTCAGAAGCAATGTGGGATAAATAGAAAAATAGAAACAAATCTTGATTGGAATTCTTTTTTTAGTTTATTTCCCTTTTAACTGATTTGTTTCCCTTTTTTTCATCACAGGATATTCTTGAGAGGATATTTCATTTATTTATTTAATTTAAGATGATAATATCTCTTTTAATAAAATAAAATAAGATTATGTAATTTAGAAATGAATATTAATAAAATAAAATAAAATTATTTAATTAAAAATAGATTTAATTAAATAGCATCATTTTATTTAAGTAATATTAACTTCAATTAAATAGCATTATTTTATTTATTAAAAGGGATTTATTTCTTTTGATTAAATAAAATTAATGAAGTATTCAAACCTTAGGGAAAATTGAAACATTTGAAATAGTTATGAATTGATTAAGAAATTTGATTTGAAAATGTGACAATCATTGATTCAGAAAGTTGATGTTGACAAATTAAATAAATGGGGCCCAAAGTCTAGGTGACCATTTTAGGTTGCATACACATAAAGGAATTGTTTTTTTTAGTTTGATCTTGGCTTCATTGATATTTATCAAGTTGATGGTTGGCTAAGAGAAAAGAGGTCACTTTGATACCGGGTCTCTTTGCATTGGATAATGTCTTTGTAGATTATTATGAAATCTGGTTCATAGTGCATACATTGCTCTATTAGCAATTGAAGGACTTCAAGGTTGATGAGGATATTAAATTATTTGTATTGTACACCATACATGGTGTTGAGCACTAAAGAAAAAGCAAAGAGATCAATCTCTAAAGAAAAATCCTAAGGCTTATGTTTTTAACATGGACCTCTTTGCATGAGCCTTGACATTCATCGGCTTCTAAAGGCTTACCATATTACATCAATCTTTGTTAAATTTTAAAATTCATATGGTATATGTTGTCGGATTTTTCATTGATTTAATTCTTGTTCAAAAGATCATTGGGTTTATTGGTTTTCACGTGTTTGTTTTAGAACCATGTTTTATTAGCAATGAAAATGATAAGTAGGAGACACATCATTATTGTTGTTATGTTGTAAGCAACAGTATTGATGACATGGACAACATTATAACACACGCGGATGTGAGTAGACATTGATTTGACACTCAAGGATAATATCATTTTGTCCATTGTAAACGGATTTCAAAATGATTGTTTTGTGATTTATGGCATTCATTATGTCTTGGGGCTCGAATGAAAAGAAGACTAGGGTAAACAAATGATCATTTCATTTCTGCATAATAAACTCAAACCCTAGCTATGCTGCCATGATGCACTTTCAGTTATAGTCCAAGCTTGATACTGGAGGCATTTTGAGCTGGTGTTTTAGTATGTTAGAGTATGTAGGTTGGTGGTTTCTATGGTGGACTTTCCATGAGCTGGTAGTGGAGATTTGTGTAAGTTTTCTTCAAAGATTTTGTCTGGAGATTAAGCCACCATAAAAGGTAAATTTTACACATTGTTTTTCATCTTTTTCAAAAGGCTTTAAATCAGTTAAGGCAAATGGTGATTTTTTTTTCTTTCAGTTCATTTTTTGAAATGGAAAGTTGTTTCTTAATCAGAAAATTGTAAAGATATTAAAAGAGAAAAGGCAGTTATTGTTTTTTTCAAAGAGATTGAAAAAGGTAGTTGGAAACTGATTTTTCAGTTTCAAAACCCTATCTCGAGGGTTGTCACTTGGCTCGAGGGTTTTTCAGTTTTATTTGCTCTATAAATTCATGGCTTTAAGCCATTGTTAAAATGGGGAATGTATGAGGAACATACAGAGTAGTTGTTGGTTATATCATTGCTATATCTGCAATATTTGAGAAGAGGAAAGAGGGTTTTTTTATTGTGTAAAATCTCTGGTTCTTATAACAGAGATATCATTCAGTTTTATGAGAAATTATTGTGGTATTGTTATAAACAATCCATATTGTAGTTGGAATCATTGAATATCCTTTATATTTATATATTCATTAATGATTTTGGGACTGCAAATAAAGTGTAGATGTAAATTCATTGGTGGTTACATTTTTAGACAGTGACTTTGTGCATTGAGGGGTTGGTGCTCCTATGAAGTTGGTGCTTCAGAAAAGGTGTTGAGTTGTTGCTCCACCATTGTCACAGAGTTGGTGCTCTTTGATTAATAAAAGGGAAATTTTAGTGAGTGGTTTTTTATACCCCAAGAGGGTTTTTCCACTCAAGAAATCTTTGTGTTATGTGATGTTATATGTCTCTCATTCTGTTTCATGTTAATGTGCTCATTTAGTCAAAGCTAAGATACTTTTAGTGTGTTCAAAAGGTTCATATTTCAAAAGTTTGTCATGCAAAGTTAAAATTGTTCAAATCTATTTTAAAAAGCCTTATGTTAAGCAAATTAAATTTGCATTGGGAAAAGTTGTAGTTCTATTTCAAAAGCACATACAAGATTGTTCACACACTAATTGAACAATATCATATGATGCTTTTAATATGAGTTGTAAATGTTAATCAAGTTTCATATCAATTTGATTTAAAGTGTTAATGTCCACTTGCATAAACAAACTTGCCACATTGGGTTTAAATTAGTAAAAAGTTTCATTGTGCTTTCAAAGTCAAAAGTTAAAAAATTATATCACTCTAATTCACCCCCCTCTTAGATTGAATCCACTTCCAACAAGTGGTATTGATAGGGTAGGGTTGGATGAGACACTCATTGTCCCATGCTCTGGTCTTTGTTCTCAAGAACTCCTAGGTGACTCTTCCACCTTAACCTTTAGGTCCTATCTTAGGTATAGGCACCCCTGGTACTACTGGCCAACCCCACTATCAATATCCTTTCATACTACCAAGCCATTCTTGGTGCCTTGCCACTATCTCACCTTTAACTCTTATTTTTCCCTAAAGGCCAATTTCCCTCAACAACAATTAGGTACTTGCAGGGGTGTAAAAGTGTTGTAAAAGCTTCAAAGTAACCTATTTAGGGTTCTTATTCAATCACAAGACTCCATTTCCCCATCGCTTCCACCAAACCCTCTCCTAGGGTTAGAAAAGGCTACAAGCCCTAGAGCCCCAATTAGGCCTCCTAACCTGAGAAAATTGGAGAGTTTTCTCAAATTCACCAAATGACCCCAAATCTTTTCTTGACATTAATGGTACCCTTGTCCACACCTTGAATATTTTTGGGGTTTGGAGCCCCCACTATCCGTATGCTGCTCAAACCCTTACCCTAGCAAAATTAGGCTTGTTTTAAGCCAGTTTCTGACCTCCTTGTGATCAGTCAGATTGTTTGTCACCTCCCAGTTTGTGTTAAGCTTCCTTCTTGCTACCAAGCCATTGCTAGGCATTCCACAATCTCTCCACATCATGGTTCACCAAGAGATTGGCACCCCTACAACCATAGTGCTCTGCACTCTTTGACTGTCCTAACCGGGCACTGTCAAGCTCACCTAGGAACAGTTCTTTGCCATGGCTTCTTGACTCCTAAGGACTCCTACCTCTACATTATGTACAAACATGGAGTCTAGCCTCTGTTTCCAAGAGCCCATACACCAGGTACAGGGGAAACACGGTCTAGAACTCCATCACTGCCGGTTTGACAGTCGGAACAAGAACTTACAAGAAAAGAACTAACCTACCAAAAGAAAATGCTTGAATCGATACAACAAGATAGCTACTAAACCAAGCAATGCTTGAAAAGGATTTTCTCTACATTCTAACTGTACAAAAGCCTTATTCAAATAATTAATCTACTAATACAAAAAAAGAAACAGGAAATGCACACTCAATAACTTTGTTTTCTTGTTTTTTCAAACTAATTACAAACTCCAATGTTTCTCACTTCTTCTCCAGATCAAAATCCACCTTATAAAGGTTCAACCAAAATGGTTACTTCATCTCTTTGTCGGATATATCCACCACATTAGGCCAAAATTGCATAAATGCAACATTTTGGGCTTTATTTCAAACACCTAGTGAAAATTAAAGGAAACAAATTATGAAACTTGTCCAACCTACCTTGAACTACTAAAAAACCTTCCTTCAAACATATTCTAACATCTCTAACACAAAACAAGATGGTCAACATGACCTTAAAGTATTAAAATTTCAAAATTCCTTCCTAGGCTTCCAAATTTTCCTAGTGCTACATTTTGCTTTCTAGGTGCTCCTGCACCATTCTCCCCCTCTCAGCCCAAACACTAAGGAATGGAAGGAGAAACCAATGATAGGTCAATACCAAACTGCTTGAACTGGTCTTCTTGTACCCATGTGGCTTCTGATTCATGCTTGTTCTTCCACTTGATAAGGTGCTCCATGTACACCTTGTTTCTTGTAGCCTTCTTCACTCTTGACTCCAAGATCTTCTCTGCCTGAGGCTTGTCTTGATTTGGTAGGGATATATTGCTGATGTCCTTGAAGATCTCCTAACTATTTTGATCCACATCAGTGACTGATCCCTTGTACTTGATCAAGTCAGCTATATTGAAAACTTGTGAGATTCCTAGATCGGTAGGTAACTCCACCTTGTATGCATTCTTGCCATACTTGGCCAATATCTTGCAGGGTCCTACTCTCTTCATCTGCAACTTGGTGTACATTCCCTTCTGCAACCTTGACTTGTTAAGGTGGACCATAACATAGTCCCCTACTTGAAATTGCACATCTTTCCTTGACATATTTGCCTTCTCTTTCAATTTTTGTGTAGCCTCGGTGACTGTCTTCTTCACCTGCTCCTGAATCTCTTTCATGGTCTGACTGAAGTCTTCTGCATGTCCACTTCTATGTTCCATAGCTCCAATATCTTTGAGCTCACATATGCCTCTTGGGTGCATCGCATACACAACTTCAAAAGGACTCTTCCCTGTGGTCTGGTTCACACTATCATTGTATGCATACTCAGCTTGTGAGATAACCATATCCCATGTTTGTCCATACTCCTTAGTTAGGCACCTTAAAAGGTTACCTAGCACCCTGTTAACCACCTCTGTTTGACCATCGGTCTGAGGATGGTAAGCTGATCCAAATGACAGATTTGTACCCAATATACTCCATAGAGTCTTCCAAAAGTGACTCATGAACTTCACATCCCTGTCAGAAAAAATGCTCAAAGGCAATCCATGGATACTTACAACTTCCTTGAAGAAGAGATGAGCTATGTAACTTGCATCATGAGTAGTTTTGCAGGGAACAAAATGACTCATCTTACTAAATATGTCTACCACTACATACACACTGTCAAAACCAGTCTTGGTCTTAGGAAGGCCTACCACAAAATCCATGCTCACACACTCCCATGGTCTGTTAGGAATGGGTAGGGGTTGATATAGACCAGCATTGCTAGCTCCTCCCTTAGCCTTCATACACACAACACATTATTCCACATACTTTCTAACATCTCTTGCCAACTTAGGCCAATAATAGAATCTTTGCACTATTTCTAAAGTCTTATTGATGCCAAAATGTCCACTAAGACTGCCATTATGCTTTTCCTGAATCAGATTTTCCCTCATTGACCCTCTTGGAACACATAACTGATTTCCCTTAGACAATAACCCACTTTGCAATGTATACTCTGAGTATTGGCTATGGAAATGATTCTCAAAGTTAGAACATGTAGAAACCCCTATTCTCACTGTTTCTGAAAACTGCTTGTTTTTCTTGTTTTTTCTTGTTTTAATATTTTTGAGGTTTTTTGCATATACAGATAAAATACGATTTTGAAAGAAATGGCTTACAAAATTTAAATAAAATATTACAATACTAAAAATGATAGAATCTACTGGATATATTGAGACCAGAATATTTATTGATCTTCTATGCTGAATACAATTAAGATCGGATCACATGCAAATTAAAAAGCTACAACTTTTTTGATGAAAACCTGGTTATTGCAGCAGCTTGAGATGCCCATGAAATGGTATGGCCATCATAGAAATCAGCTTCTCCCTTAGCCTGATATTTGCAGATGAAACCAGAAGAATATGCGCCCCTGTTGGTGAAGTCAGAATGCCCAAAAGAGAGGCACTTTTCCCTATGTAAAAAGTACGGCCCTGTACTTGATAGTACGGCCCTGTACTTGATAGTACGGCCCAACAGCAGCAAAGTACGGCTCAACAATAGCAATAATAAATCTGTACGGCCCTTGAAAGATGTGTCCAAAGCTTGGAAAATGGACGCCTAAAATGAAGAACCCTTCCCGGAAGAGTTTCAAACCAAAACCCTGAAGATAACTCAAAGAGTGATGCTCTGTGATAACCTCTGGATGAAGCTATCTCTCTGACAAGCAATAGATCAGCTAATATTTCACAGCCTCTAAACTGCAGACACTAAAGATGGAATGTTCTCCAATGTAGAATGAAAATTGGAACCCTAGGCTCTATTCTTTGAAGAAGCACTTGGCAAAAATTCGATTTCATAACATAATGAATTGAGTTTCTTTCAAAGAAACTTATACTTCCTCAATTGGGTCGATTTCTCTCAAAAAGCACCATTTAAAATAAACTTGAAATTTCACTTTTAATTATTCAATAGTTAGACGCCCCTTTTTAATTAAAATAATCAATTAAAAATGGCCCCTTCTTTATGATGGTCGACCCCCTTTAAATAATCACTTAAGTTATAATATTAAATAATATTATAACTTTATAATATAAGCTTCAAAATAATTAATATTTATTTTGACAAATAAATATTAATATCTCTCTCAAAAAATGTCTGATTAACTAACCATCTAAAGCTGGATGATAAGTGATTGAATCTGCATATGACCAGACCATACTACTAAAAATAGCAGGGGTGCTCTGCTGAGTGACTCCACTTACTAAAAATAGTAAGTCAAGAAAATGATGTCCAAACGACTCTGAACGAAAGCCAAGCTAAATGATTCTGCCAACTGAAGCCAAGCCAAGCCTCAACCAGACCCCCTATCCACCCTATCAGCCTACGAGGGTCACATAATAGGCTAATCAAAGATATGAGAGATGTCAACTGGAAGGGGACATTATAGAACATACCTTGTAGACCTCTGAAAAGTCTTCATCTTCCCCATAGAGATCCTTGAAACTCTTTATGCCAATGCTCTTGATCTATATCTCTTGTACTGTCAACAATCTCCTGCTCAATGCGTCTGCTACTTTGTTTAGTTGTCCCTTCTTGTGCTTGATGGTGAAGGTAAAAGCTTGGATGTATTCCATCCATTTCAAATGTCTATTACTCAACTTCTCTTGAGTGTTGATAAAGCTAAGTGCCTGATTGTCAGTAAAAACTACAAACTCCTTGGGTAGAAGGTAATGCCTCCATTTCCTAAGTGATTGAACCAAAGCATAAAGTTCTAAGTCATAGGTTGAATAATTTTTCTTTGCTTCATTGAGCTTCTCACTAAAGAAGGCTATAGGCCTTCCCTCTTGACTTAGCACTCCTCCTACTGCCACTCCACTAGCATCACATTCAACAGTGGACAACTTGTCAAAACTAGGTAATAAGAGAATAGGTTGAGTTGCCACCTCTTGTTTCAGTTTCTCAAACCCTTTCTCAGCTTCTTGAGTCCACACAAACTTAGCTTTTAAACCACCCTTGATTGTCTCTAGAACTGGTGCGCATATGCCACTAAAGTTCCTTATGAATTTTCTATAAAATTGAGCCAATCCATGAAAACTTCTTACCTTTGTCCCTGTAGTTGGTGTAGGCCAGTTTAGGATGGCTTCCACCTTGCTTGGATCCATCTTCAATGATCCTTTGGACACTACAAAACCCAAATACACAAGCTCTTGTTTGAAGAATTCACACTTCTCTAGATTGATTACCAACTTCTCCTCTTGCAACCTTCTAAGAACCAACTCCACATGTTTTAAATGCTCTTCTACTGTCTTGTTGAATATGAGGATGTCATCAAGGTATACCACCGCAAATATCCCTGTAAAGTCTCTAAGCACTTCATTCATGAGCCTCATGAATGTGCTAGGGGCATTAGAGAGGCCAAATGACATCACTCTCCACTCATACAACCCATCATTTGTCTTAAAAGTTGTCTTCCACTCATCTCCATCCTTGATTCTGATTTGATGGTATCCACTCTTGAGATCCAACTCGGTGAAGTACTGAGCTCCTCCAAGACAATGCATCAAGTCTTCAATCCTAGGGATAGGGAATCTATATCTGATTGTGATTCTATTTATTGCTCTAGAATCAGTACATAACCTCCACTTACCTCCTTTCTTGGTTGCTAAAACCACCGGTACTGCACATGGGTTGATGCTCTTTTGAATCAATCCTTGATCCAACAACTCCTACACTTGACTAGCTACCTCTAGGTTCTGATCTAGTGTAAGCTTATAAGCTGCTTTGTTAGGCAATGAAGCTTCAAGTATGAAGTCAATTTGATGACTAATGGCTCTCTTTGGAGGTAAATTTGCAAGTGTACCATCACTGACAATGTCCTTGAACTGATCCAACAACTTTAGGACTGCTCCGGGTATGACTGTCTTGTCAGCCTTGTCTTCTTCTTTAGGTTGTAACAAAACCACATATCCTTCACCCCCTTTATGTAGGTTGTTAAGGAACTCTTTTCCATTGCTCAACATGATGTTTGGTGTCTTTGACTATCCCTCTTCTTCTTCTAACAATGACTGCAACTTGAAAGTCTTCCCATCCTTCTTGAATGAGATGGTGTTCTCTTTCCCATCATATATGACACCTCTGTCATATTGCCATGGTTTTCCCAATAGTAGATGGCAGGCATCCATGGGTAACACATCACAAACTAACTTATCCTTGTACCCTCCAATGGAAAACTCCACCGTTACTTGCTCATTCACTAAAACACTTTGTCCCTTGTTTAGCCATGTGACCTTGTAGGGGTTAGTATGGGGTACCTTCTCCAATTTCAGTTTCATTACTGCCTCCTCTGAGATGATATTGTCTGTTGAACCTGAATCTACTATGACCTTGCACACTTTTCTGAGTATCTTGCATCTTACTCTAAATAGAGCTCTCCTTTGTTTTGGTTCTTCCTTGACCGATTGTCTGATCAAAACTCTGTTGAACATCAGATTCCCTCCTACCTCAAATTCAATATGACTGACCTCAGATGATTTAGGACTCATGGTGTCCTCTTGTGCATAAGCCACTCTCTTCTCATTGCTTGATGAAGATGCTTTCTCTGGGCACCTATAAGCAGGATGACCTACTTTACTACAATGGTAGCATTTCATGTTTGCAAAGTATGAATTGCTCCTTCCTGCTCCTCTTCCTGTGTTTGAACCTCCTTGAGGTCCTCTACCCCTATTGTATCCTCCTCTAGAAGATGTTTCACCTCCATGCTCTGTTAATTTACACTCTCCTTGGTTTCTTTGGTCATTGCCTCTACCTTGGTAGCCACCTCACTGTCCTCTTTGATCTCTTTGATCTCTGCCTTTTCCTCTGCCCTTAGAAGCCTGGTCTTGCTTCCTCTTGTTCCTTTCCTCAATCTTGACAGCCAATTGGTAACATTGATGTACTATCTTAGGACTTAAAAGAGCCATCTCCTCTTGAATGTTCCACTTCAAACCGTTAAGGTATCTAGCCACCTTGAGACTCTCATCCTCTATCACATTAGACCTCATGCAAAGTTTTTGAAACTCCTCAGTGTAAGTGTTTACATCTCGGTCTCTTTGCCTCAAGCTCTATCTTTTCTTGTGTAACTGAATCTCATAGTCATCTGGCATGTATGCTTCTCTTATCTTGGCAACCATTCCCTTCCAAGTAGAGATAGGATGCTTACCTTCTTTTTCCCTCTCTATCTGAATGAACTTCCACCATGTCAAGGCAGAACCTCTTAGTCTTGAATTGGCCACCTTTACCTTCTATGCCTCATTGACTCCATCACATTCAAAATGGTTTTCCATTCCCTCTATCCAATCAACAACTAAATCAGCTTCCATTTTTCCACTAAATAGTGGTATTCCTTCAAGTCCTTTTCCACTCAATGCCTTCAATGCTTTCAAGAAAGGCTCTTCCTCCAAAACAGGGTCAGGTTCAGGGATCTTGTCTTCCTCTGTAACCTCTTCTTCCTTTGGTATTTTTCCTTCCAACTTCACATTGTTCAATGCTTTCTCAAGTTGCTCTATTCTTTCTTTTAACAACTTATTGTCCTCCTCTTTCTCTTCAACCATATTGGCCAATTCTGCATTTGTCACCATGATGGTAGAACCACTGGATTCAAGGTTTGACATACAAGATTCTTCCGAAATATTTTACTTGCTCTGATACCAATCTGATAGGGTAGGGTTGGATGAGACACTCACTGTCCCATGCTCTGGTCTTTGTTCTCAAGAACTCTTAGGTGACTCTTCCACCTTAACCTTTAGGTCCTATCTCAGGTATAGGCACCCCTGGTACTACTAGCCAACCCCACTATCAATATCCTTTCATACTACCAAGCCATTCTTGGTGCCTTGCCACTATCTCACCTTTGACCCTTATTCTTCCCTAAAGGCCAATTTCCCTCAACAACAATTAGGTACTTGCAGGGGTGTAAAAGTGTTGTAAAAGCTTCAAAGTAGCCTATTTAGGGTTCTTATTCAATCACAAGACTCCATTTCCCCATCGCTTCCACCAAACCCTCTCCTAGGGTTAGAAAAGGCTACAAGCCCTAGAGCCCCAATTAGGCCTCCTAACCCGAGAAAATTGGAGAGTTTGCTCAAATTCACCAAATGACCACAAATCTTTTCTTGACATTCGTGGTACCCTTGTCCACATGTTGAATATTTTTGGGGTTTGGAGCCCACACTGTCCGTACGCTGCTCAAACCCTTACCCTAGCAAAATTAGGCTTGTTTTAAGCCAGTTTCTGACCTCCTTGTGATCAGTCAGATTGTTTGTCACCTCCCGGTCTGTGTTAAGCTTCCTTCTTGCTACCAAGCCATTGCTAGGCATTCCACAATCTCTCCACACCGTGGTTCACCAAGAGATTGGCACCCCTGCAACCTTAGTGCTCTGCACTCTTTGAATGTCCTAACCGGGCACTGTCAAGCTCGCCTAGGAACAGTTTTTTGCCATGGCTTCTTGACTCCTAAGAACTCCTAACTCTACATTATGTACAAACATGGAGTCTAGCCTCTATTTCCAAGAGCCCATACACCAGGTACAGGGGAAACACGGTCTAGAACTCCATCATTGTCAGTTTGACAGTCAGAACAAGAACTTACAAGAAAAGAACTAACCTACCAAAAGAAAATGCTTGAATCGATACAACAAGATAAATACTGAACCAAGCAATGCCTGAAAAGGATTTTCTCTACATTCTAACTGTACAAAAGCCTTATTCAAACCATTAATTTGCTAATACAGAAAAAGAAATAGGAAATACACACTCAATAACTCTGTTTTCTTGTTTTTTCAAACTGATTACAAACTCCAACGTTTCTCACTTCTCCAAATTGAAATCCACCTTATAAAGGTTCAACCAAAATGGTTACTTCATCTCTTTGTCGGATATATCCACCACATTAGGCCAAAATTGCATAAATGCAACATTTTGGGCTTTATTTCAAACACCTAGTGAGAATTAAAGGAAACAAATTGTGAAACTTGTCCAACCTACCTTGAACTACTGAACAACCTTCCTTCAAACATATTCTAGCATCTCTAACACAAAACAAGATGGTCAACATGACCTTAAAGTATTAAAATTTCAAAATTCCTTCCTAGGCTTCCAAATTTGCCTAGTGCTACATTTTGCTTTCTAGGTGCTCCTGCACCAGGTATCAGAGTGTAGGGTCCTGCATTAGGTTTCTTACCTAGGATTGATTCTGGTCTTGGAAGTCAATATGCCACAAATTTGAGAAGGTATTCTGTCTGTTTGTACAGTCTATATGTTTTGTGAAAGCATTTCTATTTTTTGATTAATGTTGATGTAAAAAGCTAGATCCTTGCATAAACCTAACCAGAGTAAATTCAACCAAGCTCTTGATAAGAGTACTATGGGTAAGTGCAAAAGAAATAGAAGTCAGAAGAAGAACACTAGTGTCAAGTCTAGTGAAGTTTTGTCTCAAGCAATACCCCTGGCAGTTAATACTAAATGTGATCCTGTAGTTGGTAAAGAAGAAGATCATTTGGTAAGTGACTATGAACAAGAATTTGGTGAAACAAAATATGAAGGTGATGAGTATGAGGTTGACTTGGAAGGAGAAATACTTGCTGAATTAGATGAACTTAAAAGGTTTAAACAAGAAAATCAGAAACTTAAGGTACAACTTCAAGAGAGTATTGATACTAATTAAGCATTAAACCAGAACTATGATAAATCTAAAAAGATTGTTGAATTTCTTAAAGGTCAAATGGTTGATAGATAAAGGACTGAAGAGGAACTGGAAGCCAAGTTAAAATACAAGGATGAGTTATGTACTAAACTAGAAAATGAGATTGCTTCTTTAATAAAATCTTTAGATAATGATTCCTTGTTAAAAGAACTAACTCTTAAAGATGATATGATTATAAGTCAGAAAATTGAAATTGAAGAATGTAAGAGAATAACAGATGTTGTAAGGTATGATTTGGAAGTTAAAAAGATTGAATGTCTGAAACTTGAAGGAGAATTAGTTACATTAATAAAAGAGCTTGAAAGTGTCAAGGGTCAATTAGATAAAAGTCATAAATTTGATCATAGCACTAATTTATTGAATGAAATGATTGGCAGACAAAGGCATTCTAAAGATCCTACAGGAAAGGGATATGAGGTTG
>VDFB02370597.1:0-12096 GCA_007258455.2 Sequoia sempervirens | reverse complement strand
AAACAAATGTAAAAGTAGTCAAACCTCGCTATTCTCAAAGGCACCAACTTATGAATTTGGCACCAACATAGAAATGAATGGAATGCATAATAAGTCTGTATACTATGTATAAGTCTGATAATACAATATCTTAGCCTTGAAACTTAGTCAAAAGTAAACTTGGTAGAAATATGTAAAGGAATTCAATTTAGGAAACTTGTTAGTGAGCTTGCTTTTCATTTGACTTAGTAAAAGTCTTGATGTCCCTTGAAAAAAGTTGACTTAGCCATTTGAATGGTGAGGACTATTATGTGTTGCAAACTTGTAAGTTAGTTTGATGATTCATTGCATGAGGATAGAAAGGTGACAAAAATATTAACTTGTTTGTAACCTTTGGTTGCTCACAATTTAGTATAAATAGAGGTGCTCTAGTGCAGTCAAGGATGGAGGGTCTAGGAATAGGATTGTCCAACCTTACAGCAAGAGTAAGCACAATGGAAACACAATGAACAAGAACACAATCGCATGTGGAAATATAGATGATAATCAATTATTCACTGGCAACATGCCCTACCTTCAGGCTTACAGAATTATAAAATGATATGGTATTAAATCTTAGAATTACAATGTGGATCGAAGCCCTTAAAACCCTAGATCTTTCTCCCTACTTGATTGTTTATTCCTCCTAATGCAACTACATGATGCCTATATATATCAATTCCCAACTCCAAAAAAGGTCTACATTGGCCGCAAGAGGTCTCAAACCCCGAAGTAGATAAAATGTGTGAAGGTCGGCCAAAACATGAGATTCCCCAAAATATGATGCGGATTGGAAAGGAAGGTTCCTCAATGAATGCGTATCCTTATGAAATGGTCTCCTAAGCTCCACAAGTCATAGAATAGGTCCGCACACTTGAAAATCCAAAACTGGTTAGTGAATGCTCTTTGTCAAAATACAGTTGATAGTTTGTTAGCGATAACCTTGTACTGGAATCTCCAAAACACTTGAATTCTAGATATGATGTAGATATTACAATGAAGATAATATATCCTACTCTGTGAGCTCTTATGTTACAATACGGTATGAAATATTGAGATTGGGTCCTGACAGCTAGCTACTAAAATACAAGTAAGACATGTATGCAGATATTTTTGGTTGATGCAAGATTGTCTGAAACTTGGGATGCTCCTACATCAAACACCCAAGGTTGAAGAAAATTGAGCTTGTCACTTTCTTGGGGCTAGAGGCAAACCAATGTGTTCCACCTTAGCTTGAGAAATCCATGATGAATCCTCCTCTGGTCTGCCCTTCCATTTGACTAGATACTCTTTGTATTGCCTTCATTTGGTACTTCATCCAACTTTTTTGTCTAAAATTTCCTCAATTTTCTCCAGATGATGTGCTATCTAGTCTAGCAAAGCAACTTCCTTGTCCTCTAGTGACTCTCCATGATACTGATATAAGTCTGCAATGTTGAATATAGGTGATATGCCAAATTCCTATGATAGTTCCACTTCATATGCATTCTAAAATCAAACTTCCTGGAGATCTTTCAAGGTCCAAACTTCTTCATCTTCAACTTATTATATGTCCCAACTGAAAATCTTTCTTTTCTCAAATATACCATTACTTCCTCTCCTACCGCAAAATCCTTATGTCATATTTTCTTGTTTACTCTCTCGTTGTAGGTATTGTTCATCTTGTTCAGATGCTCCTTAACTTGAATATGCATTATTTCCATGAATCCTATAAATTATTCTACCTCCACACTCCTTTTATTCTCCATACTAATATCCCTTAATTCTGCTACTCCTCTAGGTTGTTGTCCTATTACAATTTCAAATGGTATCTTCCCTATGCTCCGGTTTACTAAATTATTGTATGCATTTTTTCTTGTGGTAGTATTAAATCCCAATTTCTAGCTTTACCTTCAGTCAAACACCTCAACAAGTTCCCTAAACTTTTTTTTACCACTTTTTTCAGTTCATTTATCTACGAGTGAAATGTTGAACTATACTTCAAGTCTATCTTCATCTCCTTCCAAAAAGTCTTCCAAAAATATCCAATGAACTTAGTGTCCCTGTTTGATACTATGCTTTTGGTAGTCCATGTAATCTCACAATCTCCTTGAAAATAGGTCTGCAACATGTACTACATCACTGGTCTTCTTACAAGGTATGAAATATGCCATCTTAGAAAATCTATCCACAAAAACAAATACAAAATAAAATCCTCTCAGTGTCTTAAGTAATCCCAACACAAAATCCATGCTAATGTCCTCCCATGGTCTCTATGGTACTATCAATAGTGTATATTGTTGGTAAAACAAGGATAGACAACTGAGACGGGGGGTCAGTGAATTAGTTGTCACAGATTATTAAACTTTTCAAACTTATCAGAGCATATTGAGTCCAACAATTGGTATCAGAGCAAAGAAACACTCCTTCACACTCTACTTTGTAATTGAATGAATAGATCAATATTCACACACTTGATCTTTCTTTGGCTCTTCCTCACTTCACACACTTACACAACTTCGTACAAACAACCACTCTTATATATCTACAACTTGGATTTACATCAACAACTTTGTCAGCCACAATATAAAACATATACACAATGTCGACCCAAATTTGCAAATAAATTTTTCAATGTGAATAAAACACCATCGGCTACAACATAATGAAGACTTAAAAAAATATTCTTGAGCATGCCAAATATTCAAATTTTAATCTCCAAGGATCTGTAACACATTACAACCATCATGTCGGCCAAGAACATGAAAACCCGAACACACACAAGAAAAATCTCTGACCACAAGCACACTGATCAATGTAGACATGCAAAAAAGATAGAGAATCATATAGAAGCATCCACAAGCATCATGAACTAACAAAGAAGCATCCACAGAAACTAAAATTACTAGAATCGCATAAAATTCAATCAGAAACACTAATTGAAGCCATAGAAAGTCTATCAGAACATAATTGTTCATAATACAATCAAATCTTGATGCAAACCTTTGAAAATTTCAATGGATAAACTAGATACTCTTAACAATAAACCCTTTAAACCACAACGATTGATCATCAATGTATTGAGCAAGACACTTTCATGACCCTCACTATTCCACTGCCAACTTGTAACTCTTTCTTTAACAATTTTCTCAATATCCTTGACATATACAGCCTTCAATACATCAATGCTAATAGTGTTGACATCAATGAAAACCACATATCAAAAACACAACCACAACATCCAACAATCTCCCCCTTTGGCATTGATGGCAACACATGATGTGAAAAACACCACCAACACAACTCTCAATCAGCAGTTACTCCCCCTTAGATTTTGACTCTTCTCCTCAAGCTATTTTTTGCATTGCACTTCTCCCACTTTCAAATCAATGGCAAAGATAGACATTATCTTTCCACATACAAGCTTTGAACCACATATCTACACATCTAACTACTCCCCCTGAGTAGCAGTCACAAAAACATCAATCTGGATCAGAATATAGCTATGAAACACATAGATTGATGCAAGTAAATGCATCTCTAGTTCATATTAGGAGGGGTAATCACCCCTAGCATCCCTCTAAGATGCTCAAAAGTATCCTTTGGTAATGGCTTGGTGAAAATCTCTACAATCTATTCTTTGGTAGGAACATACTCCAATTTGACTTCTTTCTCATTCACTTTCTCCCCCAAGAAGTGAAACTTGATTGATGTATGCTTGGTCTTAGAGTGCAGCACCTCGTATTCTTTGATGTGTTTATCGTGACTTGAGTTGTCATGGAATATGGAAATAGGCTCATCATATACTACTCTAATATTTTTAGCATCTATTTCATCTACATCAATTGAGTACAATTATTTACGTTGAAGAATATTACTCTACCAATAGTAGATAGAAATGGAATTCGCTTTTTACTCA
The DNA here is from genome assembly GCA_007258455.2 of Sequoia sempervirens. Taxonomy (NCBI): domain Eukaryota; kingdom Viridiplantae; phylum Streptophyta; class Pinopsida; order Cupressales; family Cupressaceae; genus Sequoia; species Sequoia sempervirens. Next base: position 8,180 of record VDFB02370597.1, on the reverse strand, counting down.
ACCAAGACACCAGCTTCTTCCCTAGGAAGAAGGAACCACCACTAGTGATTTTCTTGTCATCTACATCTCCTACCCAATCCACATCAGTATATCCAATCAAGGTAGGATTATCATCTTTAGGATACCAAAGCCCAAAATCAACTATTCCTTTCATATACTTGAAAATTATCTTTACAGTAGTCACATGAGATTCTTTTAGATCAGCTTGAAATCTAGCTACCATACACACAACATTCATGATGTCTGGTCTGGTCTAAGTTAAGTAGAGAAATCCACCACTCATTGACCTATATCTTGTTTGATTTTCCTTAGGAGAATCATCATTTTGTGTTAACTTGCATTCGGTTACCATGGGTGTACCAATAGCCTTTGAATCTTCCATGCCAAACTTCTTCAATATCTCTCTCACATATTTGGACTGAGATATGAAAATCCCATTGTCTAACTGAGTAACTTTCAATCCTAGAAATAAATTCATCTCTCCAATCACACTCATTTCAAATTCACTCTTCATTTCATCAGCAAACTTCATACATAGATCATCATCTCGTCCAAAAATAATGTCATCAACAAAGACTTCAATAATCAACTCTTTATCATGATCCAACTTAAAATACAAGTTGTTGTTAGCATGACCTTTATTGAATCCAAGATTTAGTAAATATTTATCTAGTCTAGCATACCAGGCTATGGGGGCTTGCTTGAGTCCATACAGAGCTTTCTTCAATCAACAAACCATGTCTTCCTTATTAGTCAGTTGAAATCCATCCAACTTTTCAACATATACTTCTTCTTCTAACTCACCATTCAGAAAGGATGACTTCACATCCATTTGATATACTTTGTAGTTCTTATATGTAGCATAAGCAAGAAATAATCTTACAGCTTCAATTTGGCAACAGGGGTAAAGGTTTCTTCAAAATCAATACCTTCCATTTGTGAACACCCTTTACATACCAGTCTTGCTTTATTCCAGACCACTTCACCTTGTTCATTTAGATTATTTCGAAAGACCCATTTAGTACCAATCACATTTTTATCTTTAGGTCTCGAAGAAGAATCCATGTATCATTCCTTTCTTTAATCACAGACGCTTCTTCCTTCATAGCTTCCATCCAGTGTTCATCATTACAAGCTTCATTGACATTTTTAGGCTCAGTCTTGGAAATCAGACAATACTCTTCTACAATCCTTCTTCTAGTCTGCACACCTTTATTATTGTCTCCTATAATTTTATTTTTAGAATGATTTAGCTTTACATACCTTAGAATTTTAGGTTTTTCTCGCACGTCTAGCTCTTCTATTTTTTCTTCTGCACTTCCATTTGTCTATCCTTCCTAATTTTCTTGATTTATTGGAACAATTTGAGCTTGATTCTTTGTCTGAGCATTCTTCCCTTTTTCTATACTATCTTGTTGTTCATCTGAATCATATCCATAGTATCCAGATGATCTAGCAGAGTCCTCATTAGCTCTGATATTTTCACTTTCAACCATTTTTCTCAATCTTTTGTTATAGCATCAGTAAGCCTTTCTTTTAGTAGAGTAAACCTAAAAATATTCCTTCATCACTCCTTGCATCGAACTTACCTATGTTCTCATCTCTCTCTCTTAATGTATCACTTGCTTCCAAATATCTTGAAGTATTTAACAGTAGGCTTCTAACCAAACCATAGTTCAAAAGGAGTCTTACCAAATTTACCATTGACATTTACTCGGTTTAAAGTGTACACATCAGTGTTTACAGCTTCTTTCCAATAGATGTGAGGCACATTTCCTTCAATCATCATTGTTTTAGGAACATCCAAAATTGTTTTGTTCTTTCTCTCTACAACTCCATTCTGTTGAGGGGTTCGGGGAGCAAATAACTATCTTTTGATTCCATGCTCTTCATAGAAAGAATTGAACTCCCAGGAGGTGAACTCACCACCTCTATCTGACCTTAGGAATTTTATTTTCAGACCTTTTTCATTCTCTTCCATAGCTTTGAAAATTTTGAACTTCTTTAATGCTTCACATTTTTCTCTTAAGAAAGTAACCCATATCATCCTAAAGTAGTCATCAATAAGTAGCATAAAGTACCTTTCTCCTTGTAGACTTCTGATTTTGGAGGGACCACACGGATCAGTATGCACCAGCTCCAATACTTCATTAGAATGATGTTATTTTCTCCAAAAATAAATTCTAGTATGTTTTCCCATTTGACATTCCTTGCATATTGTGTTAGTGGGCTTCACTAGTTTAGGTAGATTTATTACTACTTGAGTGGAGCTTACCTTGACAATGTTATCAAAATTCACATGAAGCATGCCTCCTATACCATAACTAGCTTTCATCTACTTAAGAAATTAAACAACTTGCATTAGTAGCATTTAGGTGAAAAATATTACCTCTTATCTTTATACCTAAAGCAATTACATTTCCAGAGCTTCCAAGTATCCTGCATCTTCCATCTTTGAACTGAAGATCATAACCCTTGTCTGCCATCTTTCCAACACTTAATAGATTATGCTTCAATCCTTCAACATAAATGACATCATTAGTGTTATGTTTACCACCAAGACAAATAGATCCTCTGCCATGAATCACACTAGCATTGTTATCTCCAAATCTTACAACCCCATCGTCATATTTCTCTAGCTCTACAAATTTTCTTTTGTCACTAGTCATATGATGTGAGCATCCACTATCAATCACCCACTCATCCTTTTCTTCAATTCAAGTTGCAAGATATTTCTCAACTTTAGTAGATTCAATAGCCACTAGACCATTTTCCTTGATAGCAATGAAAACCCATTCATCTTCATTTCCATTTTCTTTATCAGATTCTTCATTAGGCACACCTTCTTCAGTATAATAGCATTTCTTTTGAAATCTAGGTTTTTTAGGCTTAGACCTAGGAATTATTTTAGGACACCTTGAAGAAAAATGACCTATTTTATTGCAAGAGAAACATTTAATAGGAAAAATTCCTTTATACTTACCTTGTCCTCTACCTTCTTTCTTCACAATTAGTGCTTCCAGCTCTTCTACCTCTCTTTCTTCATCTTCTAGTTGTTTCATCTCTTCCTCATACTTGAATTTCTTTCTTGAACACTCTCCTGGATCATATCTTTGCTTGTTTCTTCTGGATACAAAAGCCTTAAATGCAGATTAAGTATTAGGGGAAAAATCACCAAATTCACTCAACTTAAAGGCAACAAGTTTATCAATTAGCATATCTCTTGTCATATTTGTTACTGATCTTAACTCTTCAATGGCATGAGCCTTTGATTTGTAAGAGGGAGGTAATGATCTGAGAACTTTAGCTACAATTTCTTGTTCTTCTAGGGTACCACTGACACATCTAATACCCATCACAAGTTCATTTACTCTTTGCATAAAAGAAGAAATATTTTCATCTTCACCCATCTTCAAATTTTCATACCTGCCTTTCAAACTTTGTAGCTTAGTGACCTTCACATGTACATCTCCTTCATACAAAGTCTCCAGCTTCTTCCAGATCTCATGAGTTGTCTTCAGATCCATCACATTTGTCATTTCTGAATCTATCAAAGCATTCAACAAAGCTTCCATAGCCCTAATGTTTGTCTCAACCTCTTTGATCTCATCAGGAGTGCAAGGACCATTTTGTGGAATAACATATCTATTCTTTGTAATCTTCTAGAAGGGTTCACCAATATACCTCAAATGACACTCCATTTTGGATTTCCACATAGAGTAGTTTGTTCCATCAAATCTAGGACTTTCCTTCTTGTATGATTTCATCTTAGATCACCTCAAGCTTTTAAAATTCTTCAGAGGCTGCTATGATACCAATTGTTGGAAAAACAAGGACAGACAACTGAGAGGGGGGGTGAATTAGTTGTCACAGATTATTTAACTTTTCAAACTTAATTTAACTTAATTTTAGATATGATGAGTGATCAATAAACCATAAACAATCAACACATCAAAAACATAGAGAACACCAATATTTTTACGTGTAAACCCTATTAGGGGAAAAACCACGGTGGATGTTAGTCCACAATATTATACCCTGTTAAAAGTATAATGAAGAATAATGGGAACACACATGCATTCAGGCACACTTTCTAGAGCTCACTGATCAAATACAAGAGGGCTCATTGCCCAAAGAAAATACACAACAATTTGGATTAGATCCACAAGGTATGAACTGAGAAAATAGCTCCTACAAAAGCCTAATTATAGTTTCGGTCAAGCATAGAAACACTCCTTCACACTTCACTCAAACTTCTTCACACTCTACTCTGCAATTGAATGAATAACTCAATATTCACACACTTGCTCTTTCTCTGGATCTTCCTCACTTCACACACTTACACAAATTTGTGCAAACAACCACTCTTATATATCTACAACCTGGATTTACATCAACTTTGTTAGCCACAATATAAAACATATACATAATGTCGGCCTAAATTTATAAATAAAATTTTCAATGTGAATCAAACAACATCAGCTACAACATAATGAAGACTTAAAAAATATTCTTGAGTGCACCAAATATTCAAATTTTAATCTCCAAGGATCTGTAACACATTGCAACCATCATGTTGGCCATCAACATGAAAACCTGAGCACACACAAGAAAAATCTCTGACCACGTGAGCACACCAATCAACACAAACATACAACAAAGATAGAGAATGATCTAGAAGAATTCACAAGCATCACAAACTAACAGAGAATCATCCACATCAACTAAAATTACTAGAATCACATAAACTTTAATCAAAAACACTAATTGAAGCCACAAAAAGTTTGTCAGAACACAACTGTTCATAACACAATCAAATCTTCATGTGGACCTCTAAAAATTTTGGTGGATAAACTAGATACTCTCAACAATAAACCCTTTTGACCACAATTACTAATCATCAACGTACTGAGCAAGACACCTTCATGACCCTCACTGTTCCACTATCAACTTGCAACTCTTTCTTTAACAATTTTCTCAATATCCTCAACATAACCTTCAATACGTCAATGCTAATAGTGTTGACATCAATGATAACCAGATATTAGCAACACAACCATAACATCCAACATATACTTCCCAGTTTTCTAACTATTTCCTTTTGCAACTTGACAAACTCTGCAACTTTGAACATACTTCTTGACATCCTTATACAACTGTGGCCAAAATTAGTTCTCACTCACCAATGATATAGTCTTATCGATTCCAAAATGTCTTGCTAATCCTCCACAATGCTTTTCCTTGATCAAATTCTCCCTCATTGAACTTCTAGGGATACACAACTGATTAATCTTGAATAACATACCTTCCTGAATGAAGTAATCCAACCATCTGCTTCTATCTATCTCCACAGGTTCCTTGCAAGCCTTCCATGCCTCCACAAAATCAATTTCATCCTCATACATATGCTTCAGTTCTTCCAAACCTAATACTCCAACTCTCATCTCTATCAACAAACTCCTTTGGCTAAATGCATTTTCAACCTTGTTTGACTTCCCACTCTATTTCTTCAACATAAATGTGTAACTCTGCAAGAATTCAACCCATCTCATGTGTCTTTGGTTCAACTTCCCTTGACTATTAAAATATTACAAAGCTTGATGATTCGTATAGAACAAAAACTCCTTAGGTAACAAGTAATGTCTCCACTTCTTCAAGGCCTGCATAATTGCATCGAATTCTTGATCATAAATTGAATATCTTATCCTAACATCATTCAATTTCTCACTAAAGTAAGCTACTAGTCTCCCTTCCTGACTTAATATAGCTCCTATTTCACTCCCACTAGCATCACAGTCTACTTGGAATACCTTATCAAAGTTTTATAATGCCAACACAGGTTGCTCTATCACATTTTGCTTCAACAACTCAAAAATCCTTTGTGCTCTACATTTCCACTTGAATTCCTTTCGATATCCTCTCATCATCTCTATCATAGGTGTACAAATACCACTAAACGTTTTGATGAACTTTCGGTAAAGGGTTGCTAGTCAATGAAATCATCTCACTTCTCCAACATTCACAGGTGTAGGCCATTCAACTATCGCTCTAACCTTCTCAAGGTCCATCTTCAATCCTTCTGCACATATCACAAATCCCAAATACACTAGTTCTTCCTTCATGAAAGCACACTTCTTGATGTTTATCAATAACTTCTCTTCTCTCAGCCTCTAAAAAAATTTCTGATATGCTCCAAATATTCCTCCTTAGTTTTACTAAAAATTAGAATATCATCCAGATAAACAATGATAAACTTACCCAAGAATCTCTTCAAGACTTCTTTCATCAGCCTCATAAATGTACTAGGTACATTAGTTAGTCCAAATGGCATGACCAACCACTCATACAATGCCTCATTTTTCTTGAAAGTTGTCTTCCATTCATCTAATCCCCTGATCCTAATCGGATGGTATCCACTCTTTAGATTTATCTTGATAGAATACTTTGCTCCACTTAGACTGTCCATAATGTCATCCATCCTAGGCAATGGGAATCTATACTTCATTGTGATCTTATTGATAGCTCTTGAATCAGTACACATCCTTGATTCTCCATCTTTCTTAGGTGCAAGTACAACTAGTACCACACATGGGCTCATACTCTCTTGGATCAATCCCTTCTTTAGCAGTTCTTCTATCTATCTATTTAGCTCTACATTCTCTATTGGTGTCATCCAGTGTGCAACTTTTTTTGGAAAACTAGCTCTTGAAATAAGATCTATATGATGACTGGTACTATGGATTGGTGATAATCCTTCTGGCACATTTTCTGATACAATATCTTGATACTCTTTCATTAGTTAGGTGACTTCCTTCTCTGATGATTCTTCTTTTCTTGTGATCTTCTCTACATCTAAGGCTTTGCACTTCCTTGGAATGAAATCAAAACACATGTTTTCATGCCTTAATCCATCCAAAAATTTCCTTCCATCTACCAAATTGATTCTAGTTGTTCCACACACTTCACTTTCTGGTTCATCTTCTAAAGGTTTCAAGGTGATTGTCTTCCCATTGAACATTATGGTATAGGTATTCTTCCTCCCATCATGTATTTATTTCTTATCATATTGCCAAGGTCTACCCAACAACATGTGACATACATCCATTGGCATAATATCACACATCACTTCATCATGATATGATCCTATTTTGAATTTCACTAGGCATTGCTCACTTAGTAGTATCTTGTGCTCATCTTGGATCCAAGCTATCCTATAAGGTTTTGGATGTTTCCTCCTTTCCAAATTCAACTTTGTTACCATTTCCTCATAAACTAAGTTATCTGTACTACCACTATCAATGATAACTTTTCAACACTTGCCTCCTTCCTTGCATCTAGTCTAGAACAAACTATAAGGAAAGAAGAGGTGCTAAAACAACTTTCCTAACGTCAAAACCACAGGGGAGTAAGCAGAGAGTACTTTTAATTTTCTAATTACAATCTAATTAAGACACACATGAAAGATATATAGAAATAGAGCAAATACACAAAGACAAATCAAACAACAGATTTTACGTGGGAAACCCTTTCGGGAAAAAACCCACCACACCAAGCTGAATCTCTTTGTATTATAGTAATCAATAATTACATACAATCAGGAAATTCAACTCTCTGTTGTTTTCAGTAGCTACAACATTCACTGTTCAAAACTCTAATCAGAAAAGCTTTCATCCAATTCGATCAACTCATCTCTCTATTCATAACATAATCGATCTACTTTAAACAACAATCTCTTCTGATTTTCCAACTGTGCATTCTTATCCGCCATTGCCAACCAAAGACAGTTTCCATTCGAGTCCTGATTTCTCCCTGCATACAGTTTTTCCAGCGATGCAACTGATGCATAAAATCTACTGTCGTCATGCTTTAAAACTGCTTCATGTGATTGGCCCATGATGCTCCACGTAGGACGGTCAGACTGGTCAAGAGCATTCAACTTTGTTGGCATATCGGTGAGACACTCACAGTGTCTCCCCGATGTCACAAAGTTTCTTTATCGGCATCGCTATAGCTTCCCGAGTCGGCAAGATGCTATATCGATTGTAACAGGTTATACGTAAACCAACGATGACCAAAATGATTCTATCGGCAAGGATTTCCCTTATCGGCAAGACACATAGCGAATTCACTAGTCTCAGCGAGCAAACAGTCTATCGGAAAGACACTACGTCTTGAGTTCC
>VDFB02370596.1:0-42023 GCA_007258455.2 Sequoia sempervirens | reverse complement strand
CAAAACACATTTTATCAAATTCTAAGATACATGTGAAATAAACTTAAAATTTAAAGACTTTAAATTTTATACCTGGTGGCAGAGTGGTTCTTCCCATAGTTGAAAAACTCGGACTCGGCAATAACTCGGCAGACCCAAAAATTTTGAAAACTCGGGACTCGGCAAAAACTCGGGGAAAAACTCGGCAATAACTCGGCAAATTTATCGAACATTTGAAAATACACAATTTTTTAAAATAATGTTAAAAACCACACATATAAACTGAATTTTTAAAACATATTACTGATTTCATCATATGTAAATCAAAATTAGAGTTTAATACATATCAATCATCAATGTATTTATTGATTTCATCATATATAAATCAAAATTAGAGTTTAAAACCTTAATACATATCAATCATCAATGTATCATAGACCAAAAAACAAGTTCGACTTCTCAATACATATCAACTTCAAGTTTCAGTATCAGTAAAAATTATCTATCCTAAATTTCTTCTACGACTAAAACAAAAGAAAAATTGTCGCTGCTGTGTGGATGGTACTGAAGTAGATGCTGATGGTATGGATGCAGTGTCCTCATTAGAAGCCACAACAAGTGCCCCAATAGGTGCCTCATCCATAGGGATAGGATCAACCTCTGTGTGTGAAGAAACGACCTCTATTGGCTGACCAAGCACACCTTCTTCCTCCTCATATGCTGCCACGTTTGCTTCCCATTTAGCTTCATCTGCTTCCCTCTCCATCTCAACAACTCATCATCACTTATCCATGGTTCCATTATTTAAATTTTAGACGTAATTTTAAATTAAATAATAATGTTTTTTCTTTTGAAAAAGACAATGATATCATATATTTAAAAATTTTATACGTAATTTTTAATTTTAATAATATTGTTTTAAATTTAATAAATAATTTGGAAAAATATTTTATTAAAATTCTTTACACATTATTCTTAAAATTTCTATGCTGTCATAAATATATTATCAATATTAGTAACCATAACGAAAAATAAATGAATTAAAATTTATTATAAATTTACACACCATACATTATATATAATATTAAAAATTATTATGAAATTATTAAAAAATGAACTAAATTTATTAAAAAATAAATAAATAAACTAAAATTTAAACATATTATTAAAATTTATACAATATAATAATAAAATATTAAAAATTATTGTAAATTTAAAACAAAAAAACTAAAATTATTATAAATTTATTTGTTTAAAATTTATTATAAATTTGTATTAAGATCTATGAAAATAAAAAATGTATTAAAAATTTCGTCCGTGAAAAAACGACGGCACTATTAAAAAAATAAATGAACTTTAAAATAATTAATTAAATATTGGGAAGTCGGATTCCTGTGCGCAGTGGTTTACTGGAAATGAAGATCCGAATGAATTCGTCAGGTGACAGAACAAACACCAAAGAAATTTCAAAATTTTCTCCTGTGCTGTCGGCGTCACATTTTTTCTTGCTGCTGTCAATGATTTTCCCTGTGCGTCGCCTTTTTTTCTTGCCGCCGTCGTTTTTCCTCTGCCCTGGGTCGCGCGAACAAATGGAATGCAAAGACTTTTTGTTTTGAAGAAGAATAAATTAGGGTTAAAATTAAAAACGACGTTTTAGGTTTTTCTGCCGCTTTTTCCAGAAAATATCGCGTTTTTTTGCGCGTTTTTGATAAAAAATCGCTGCGCGTTTTTCATTAAAACACGGCTGTGAGTATTTGTGCGATTTATCATCACCATGATGATTTCCGCCATTATTTCCGCGATGGCAGTTATTACATTTTTCAACGTATATATATTCTTCTTCCTCTAATAGCCAGCTCCGAAGAAAAGAGATTACCAATTGCCTCCCTGTATATATCCATCTCCTTGACGATGAGGTCTCTCACTGCAACCTCGGGTTCCATCCTCTGAATGCATGTTGTAAGCCCCTCCATAACCTCTCCATTAGGATCAGAGAAGGTCTCTGAGAAGAGATAAGAAGGGTTGAGGAAGTACCCTGCTGCATGGATGGGTTGGTGGAGTTGATTGTTCCACCTTCTATCAACAATCTCCCATATGGGATCAAATTTGAGGCTGTCCCCCATGTAATAACTTTTGATGGCCTCCTTGGCCCTATCCATGGCCTCATAAATGTATCCCATTGGGTTTTCATCCCCATCTACCAAGCGGAGGACTCTAACAAAGGGCTCTGACACCTAGATTAAAAATACAAAAAGATCAAAGTTAGAAATTTATAATGAAAGGCTTAAAGTTAAATTAAAAAATATATATTTATATTCAACTTGAGATTAAAATTAAAATCAAAGTTTTGAAGTTACCGTCACGATCTCTGTAGCTTTTTGTGCAAACAAGGGGTCGAAGACTATTGCAGAAATTCTATCTCCTTCGGCCTTCTTTGAATATGAGGAGTCATTCCATGCTTGACTCACGAACATTTGTTTTAGAGAGCCCAAAGAATCCAAAATGCTTTGCAACGTTAGGAAAATTGTTGCAAACCTTGTGGCACCCGATCTCACCAACTCCTTCCCTTGCGTATGCTCTCTCATTAAATTAAGAACCCAAGGGTGATTGTAGATATATTTTGTGATGCTCCTTGCATCATCTACAATCGGTGCCACCCAAACAAGTTTGCCTATGTCATCCAAAAGAAGGTCAAGGCAATGAGCCGCACAAGGTGACCAAAAGAGTGATGGATGTCTACTCTCAAGCATCCTTCCAGCTGCCACATACGCTGCTGCATTATCTGTGATGACTTGCACCACATTAGCAATCCCCACCTCCATCACAACTTCATCCAACAACGTACACAATGTATCTGCAGTTTTTATCCTATTGGAAGCATCCACCAACTTCCAAAACACAACTTCACCTTTGGAAGCAACCAAAAAATTAAGGATGGTGCGGTTTCTCCCATTCGTCCACCCATCAGAAAGAATTAAGCAGCCAAATTTCTTCCATTTAGTTTTTTGCTCTTCCACCACATGCATTGCCCTTTCGATTGCATTTGTGAGCAAACTGCAAGTACAAAGTAAAATAATTAAATAAGTACAAAATTGTAAGTTTTAAACAAAATATAGCTTGAATTCAACATAAATAATAAAGTAATTTAAATTTTAAATTAAAGAACATAAAATTTAAGTTGACTTGTCACTTACCTCCCACTCAAATCTTTGCGAGAAGGTGGCTTGAAGCCTTTTCCCGCAACTGTCAATGAAGTGACCATATTGTGCCAATAGGGACTACTCGCCACATTGAATGGTATGTTATTGAAATACCAAAAATCAGCACATGCCATTTTGGCATGTTCATGCACCTCCTTGTTCCACCCTGTAGCCTCCAATGATCCCTGTGCTCCTCGTGTGTTTCTTGGCACAAAAAACTTTGTGGGTTGCGTGAAGATGAAGGTGGTGGTGGCATTGGCACTCTAGTCGAACTAGAGGACAAGGGGGGCCTAGCCGATGTGGCTGTGGAGGATGTGCCATGAATGCGAATCCGTGGACCATGAAGAGAGCCCACAATGCCAATAATATCTGCATCCTCATCTGACTCTATCTCCATGTGCTCGACCCCGTGCTCCTGAGTCCCATGGGCATGCGCATGTCCACTGGCACTGGCTATGGATGCTGCTATGGCTTTTTTAGCCCTCTCCCTTTGCATTTTTTTTTCCTCAGCAAGTGAAAGTAGGGCAAGCATCTCTCTTCTAATCTCTTCTTTGGGCTTCTCACAAACCTTGGAATCACATTGAGGAATGCTTGCTAGATGGTATTTGAGGCGATTTATGCCTCCATGATATGTTTTTTTGCATTCACTGCAAACAACTGTTCCAGGCACTGGGCCTTTGACACCATATTTCCATGTAGGGTCTCTAGCCCCTGCAGGACGAGTGCCAGGAACCCATGATGATGGTGTGCAAGGGGTGGAACTTGATGGGGCGGGGGTGGAACCTGATGCTGAGCATGAACCAGAGCCAGAAGCCATTATAGTGTGTAATGTGTATTCACTGATCAATGATCATTCTACACATTCAAAAATATGTACAACATATTAGTTTTTTAATACAAAAAAATTTAAAAAACAACCTAAAATCATTAAAACTTCAAAAATCTAGAGCTAAATTTGATTTAAATTGATACAAATGTGTTTAAATGAATTATCAGTTAACATTATTAACTAATCTTATCATTCTACACAAAAAATGAACCTAGGTCTGAAAATTTCAAAAAACAGTGAAAGAAATGAAAAAAATCAGCAAAAATCAACAAAAGATTGTGATGAATCTTGTTTTTTGGATTCTAAATGCAAAAAAATTGTTTTTTTGTGCTCTATCATGTCTTTTTTTCAATTTGGAATGAGTATTTTGCAAGAAGAATGAAAGAAAATAATTAATCAAAAACAAAAACCCTACCTGTGAATCGAATTTCCCTTCAAAATCCACACAAAATGGCGTTTGAATCCGCTCTCCTTGATAGCAAATCGTTGGAAATGATATCTCCTTGCTTGGAGGGGGGTTTTAGCTCCTCACACAAAGTATCAAGTGATTTTGAAATGAAATGAACATAATAAAAGACGTCTTCAGCCTTTAACACTACGCAAGCAAGTTTTTTGCATGGACTCGTGAGTTTTTGGCGAGTACTCGCCACTAAAAACTCGCGAGTTTTTGCAAAAACTCGAAAAAACTCGTTTTTGCAGGTTTGGCGAGTTAACTCTGCAAAAACTCGTTTTTAAAAAAAACTCGCGAGTTTTTTAAGACTCGGCGAGTTCTCTGCGAGTATGCCAACTATGATCTATACGATCAATCTCTCATTCGCTTAACCAATATTCAAAGCAAATTCTACTTAACTTAATTCTAACTCTAATCTATGGTAGAAGATATGCAACCTTGCTTACTACTTGACAATAAAAGTTATTCAAAGCAAATCATGCATAAGAGCTTTTATTATCGGAAATAGTCTCAATGCAACAATTTCATACACTGTCTCCACACCTGAATAGTGAGAGATCACCAGTTTAAATAGAGTTTTCAAAATGAAATGAAGGGCCGAGATTAAAACAATATCGATGGCCAAAATTATTACAACTCAACCCTACTTAGGGTTGCCCAAAATAACATCAGTTATCAATCAGTAAACAATCAATAACAAGCAGTGAAGTGGCAGTTGGAGCTATCATCAAGGAGAGGCATCCCTATCTGCTTGGTCAGCATTGCGCTCAATGAATCTGGACACAATCGTGATAACCTCTTCCATCGTGACGGGCAGCAGCATGCTAATCCGGAATTCCAGTCCATCCAAGTCTTCAGCACATTTAGCGAAGTTGTTTTCCCAATCCGCCTCTTGCTTCACAAAATCATTCCGGATGGCCAAGAGACTCGCCACTTTCGCAAAGTCCTGTCTTAGAATTGATCTAGTAGCCGAGAAGAAAACCTCCTGAACCTTATGTTTCAACCTCTCCAGCTGCATGTCATTTTCCCGGACAATCTCACGGTCAAACACCTCTGCAGTTGTCATATAAATTTTCTCCCAGATTTCTTTGACCTGCTCTTCAACTCTGAGCCCATCCGCTTTCGCCTTCTCCAAAACCTCTATCCGTATAGTCACTGCCCAAAACCAATGGTGAAAATCATAAGCTCCTCCTACAGCAATCACCTTTCTTTCAACCAACTCTTTTCTTGGAATACCCTTCAGGACCCTAAGGCATGGAATAAGCCTTTCCTGAATATCTGGAAGGTTGTCCCAAATTTCCGCCATATCAACAAGTCTGGAAAGAAAATAAGAAGTTTGCCAATAGGCAAGTGCCAGTTTTTCCATGAACGAGGCTGCTTCAGTGCCTTCGTTTTTCATCCATTCCTAAGCCTCCTTGGCTGTGACCACCCCGTGCTCTACATCCTTGGCTATTTCCTGTGAGGAATTAAGGAGAGGAGCTACTGCATCACCCTGATTAAGTGGCTGGGTCAGATGTCGTATGTACTCCTTCAGGCGTTCAACTTCCTTTTTATACTCCTTTTTCGCCACCTCTTTTTCCAGTCTCGCCTTGACAATTGAGATAGAATTATCTAGTTCCTCCACTTCCTGACCTTTTGTAGTTGGGCCAAGATCTATGGTGGTTATGGCGTAGTCTTGAGGAGTGATCTCACCTGTGGCTTGTCCACTGTCGGTACTGCGATGTGTATGGAACGACTGCCTACCTCATCCCTCTGAATGGTAGAAAACTTCTTGGCCGGCTTCTTAATTGCAACCTGTTCCAACCTTGCCAAGAAATCTGCAGTATCGTCTTCCTCTTGGGCTTCTTCTAGTGCTTGAATCTTCATCCTTTCTATCAGCCAATCCGAAATGGTAGGCTGCTCAATGCCATCTTCCTCCTAAACGTTCTCTTCATTGGGAACATCCAAGCCTCCTCTAAGGGTGGAAATCATTCCCTCGTCGAAGTCATCATCTTGGACTTCCATTTCATTATCTGAACCTAATATTTTTGTGCCCGTATGAGATGATGGTTCCTCGTCATCCAGCTGAATAGGCTCATTGTTCTCTTCTTGGACTGCAGAAGCTTCAATCATTTCAACCAAGGACTCCTCCGCAGTGGCCACCAGTTCATCAATATTCTGAGATGCCGAGGAGCGAGATGGTTCTCCCTTCTGTCTTTTCTGAACAGGCTCTATACTTGGAATTACTTCCTTCCTCTTCTCTCCAATCTCAACCAAATCCTGATGGGATGCGCAAGTATTGGAGGAATACAATTTTGTCTCGCTCAGTAAATCATACGTGAGCGTTATTCTTTTTTGTCTCATCTCCTAGACATGATGGTCAACCAACCACTGAGAGTACTTGGTCACTGGTCTCATCAAGGTTGTCAAATCTGAGTGCTCAGGCTCTAACCATTTTACGGGAGGAAGAGGTCGACTCTCCTCGAAGCGTGGCTGGACATAATTCCCATCATCCTGCAACTGATCGGCACCCGGCAAAGTTCAATCACCCTCATGAAGTCAACTAGCATTTTGGACCATAATCTTCTTCTGACTTCATATTCATCAGCGACATTTGCCCAGAAGTCCTCCAACTCCACTCTGTGCTTGTACCTTCTCCCATCCACTGTCCGGATATGATGATGTGGGGTCAAAATTGGCCCTGGACTTGTAGGCTGTGAATGGGTACCACTGGATCTCCAACCTGGCGCTCTCAGCTGCTTGCGCTGACGGACAGGATTCTAACATATTCCCGATGAAAAATGGGAATCTA
This sequence comes from Sequoia sempervirens, assembly GCA_007258455.2. Taxonomy (NCBI): domain Eukaryota; kingdom Viridiplantae; phylum Streptophyta; class Pinopsida; order Cupressales; family Cupressaceae; genus Sequoia; species Sequoia sempervirens. Next base: position 34,773 of record VDFB02370596.1, on the reverse strand, counting down.
ATAGCCGCCTTTTTAGTCGGCCTCTGGATGTTCTAGTACTCTTCCAACTGCCTCAAGACTTCAAGCAGGATCATCCGATTTGTCGGATAGATGGGCAACTTATAGGGATTTCTAGTAAATCCCTGGATCCTGACATATGTAAATTTTGGAAACTGGATGAACCAAGATCCGTATTTACTAATCAAACTCTTTGCCTCACGACTCAGCCTTTGATGCACTCCTCCTTGAAGTGTTCTGGTAATATGCATTAAGAAGGCATCGTGCACCCTTCTGAAATGAGACTTCTCCCTCAGCTGGAGTTGTGGGTAGCAATCAGAAGGTCTGAGTTCATTTTCTCCATTGCCAACTTTGCCTTTGCAAACTAATCCTGAGTATTTATATGACCTAGCCAATAAGTAGACAATATACGAGCTCATGTGAAAAGATTGTTACTTATCATTCGAGACCAATTGAACATTTTTACGCCAGAAGTGATTTCGTCTATGAAGTAATACATCCAATTTTTGAAAAATGCTCCTTGAGGGTTGCCAGCTATTCTGTTCAGCATCAATATGATGTCCCCATAATCCTCTTTAAAGTCTGTCCGGCGTGGCCTCTTAGGCATCTTCTTTATTGACGTTTTAGGCTTCTCCAGCCATGCCTTGTTAACATTTGTAGCGCATAAGTCTAACTGGCTGTCATACAAACGCTTAGCTTCCTCCTTGGTCTTGTAGATAGTACGAGAATGTGCTAGGATGCCAAAGGTCTCTTGAATTGCTACCTCGCCCAAGTGTGCCAAAATCCTGCCGTCAGGTGAAATGATATGTCTTGTCTGAGCATTGTAGTGGATGGCACATTCTACCACCAATTCAGCACAATCCATCGCAGGCAGGAATCCAGCTGCCAGAAATATTCCATTTCTCACCATTATTCTGGCAATTGGTGTTGGAAGTCCATTCTGTCCATATACTCTTTTCTTGAACTCTTCGAAGTCGACATGTCCCAGATCAGTGTCTGCAACGTTTTTCCACTTTGAATTTATTTTAGACTCTCGTTGGACACCTTTGTTGGCGAACTTCATCGCTGCCTTTTGTTTTGATGATTCTCCCGCCGTGGTCATCAACCTATAGTCAAAATTACTAACATTAATACGGAGACTTTTTTTAAAATAATTTATCTTGTGCCTTGCATTCGAATATTTTACTTTCAGCTTATTAAATAATTAAACTTCTGAGAAAAAGCAAGCTGAAAGTAAATGATTAAGCTGAAATTTTGGCCAGAACTTAACCAACATGAAAGAGACAGAAGAAGAATGGCGAACTTATTCAATTGAACTTCAAACCTCAAGCAAGAACCACCGGCTGCAGATCAGATTTAAACTTCGAGATATCAAAACGCAAGTAATGAAGTGCACCTCTCTTGCACAGAAGTTCGACTTTCAGCAAATAAATCTTTTCACTTCTTCGGAAAATTTGCTTCTTCAGCATAAAATAACTTCTTCCTCTAAGAAAATCGATCTTGCCTGCAGAATAATTGTCTGCCTTAGAATTTCGAGAGAGATTCAACTTTTCTTCAGCTGTGTGTGAGAAATGAATTGTTGAACCTCATTATAATGCTGAAGATCTTGATTTGTTTTAGCAACTGCCTTCTTCTCTCTAGATCTCGATTTGTTTCCTCTTGTTCAAACAGGCAAGTTTCCTTTATTTTTTGAAAAGAATCCATGGCGATCTTATCCAGGCAAATCTCTTTGATTTTCAAAAATTCGATTTTTTGCTTAAATGTTTATCTTTAATTCTTGAATTTTTTTTTAAAAAAACATTAAATGTCCAATTAAATTCAATTTTCCAAGTTTTAAATCATGGCGAATTTAATTTTGCCTATTGGATTTTTATCTTTGTTCGGCACAATTTATTTTCCTCCGATACACGCCTGGGGAATTTAATTTTGTCCAAGGCTTTTAAATTTTTGAGTATTTGGAAATAAATTATTAAAATATTAAAATATTTTAATTTATTCCAACCCATTCGTTTTGGACCCATGGCTATTTTGATTTCCTCTCCATTTTCTTTGGCTAAAAGTTTATTTTCCAATTTTATTCCAATTTTCGTCTAGCCAAGTCAAAATTCTAGCCATTTTGCTTGCAAATGTTACGCCAGATCCTTATTTTCTCTTGCCATGGCAGACTTTGAATTGCACTGGGCACATTTTCTTATGCCAAAGTCAAATTTTCTCTTACTCGAACAAATTTCTCTAGGCAAAGTCTTTGTCTCGATGTCTTCATTTGGCGAAGTTCCATGATACTTGACAAAATTTTAACCCTCTTAGCCAAGGGCAGACTTTCCTACCTCTTTGCCTTGTGCATTTTTCTCCGTATACTTGGCCAACTTTATCAAATTTTCTCCAGACATCCATACTTAGGCGAATTTTAGTCCTTCTTCTCTTTCATGCTAGGCGAACTTCATTTTTTCTTTGCCATGGCCTAGGTGGACTTTCCAAGGCCTTTTCCATCTTTCCTCAAGGTATGGCAGACTTTCAACTAGGCTTGCTTTTCACACTTAGCCTAAATTCGCACTTTTCCCCTTTTAAAATATTAAAATACTTAGTCAAAATTTCAATTTTCCTCCTTTTAGGCCTCTAGACTTGGGCAATTTTCGGATTTTCCGTTCAAGGCACCAAATACTTAGCAAAAAATTTCAATTTTCTCCTCCCTTATGCCTAGGCGGACTTCCCAAGTGTTTTGCCAAGTGAAGGGCGGACTTTCCAAGGTCATTGCCAAGCTCCTCAAGGCTTGGGCGGACTTCAAAGGCATCTTGCCAAGGTGAGGCGGACTTTGGAAGAGTCTTGGCAAGTCCCACTTTTTAAGGGCCGACTTCTTCAAGTCCCTACCATTCTTCTCTTCATTGTTGGGCGGACTTTCTCAAGTCCTTGCCATTCTTTTCTTAGGCAGGGCGGACTTTGGATAAGGTTGGCCATTCTTTGCTTACGTCCCACTTTTTAAGGGCCAACTTCCTCAAGGCTGACATGTTGCTTAATGGCGAATTTTCCAAACTTAGACAGAATTTCATCATGAACTTCATGCCTTTTGGTCAATTTTTTGGTATTTTCCTCTCAGATCTGACTGATTTTTTCAGAATTTGATGCTTTTTGGGTTGATTTTTCTCAGCTTTTTGCTTGCTTTTCCAGATTTTTGACTTGATTTTTCAATGATTTTTCGATTTTCAGGCTGATTTTTGGATCTAAAGATGGAAAGTTGACTCGCTGACCAGGGTTGACTTTAGGGAACCCCGTTTGGTCCAAAAATGCCAAAAATGAAAAAAACGAAAAAGCAAAAAAAAAAACAGATTCCCTAAAAAATAGGAAGTGTCAGAATTGGCCGAAAGCACAGGCGATCTTTGTCTCCTGGACCTTCTGAGCACTTCCATGACGTTTATGCACTGATTCAAGCATGGATTATTGACTTGGCTCGGATGACTTGCAAAAAGACTGACTTGAAACTCTCAAAGTGATAATCTCATGAAACCGTTGCAAGGAGACAAAACCCTAAAAACTAGCAGACTACTGGGGGTCTCCATCTACGATGGGGCGATGTGTGAAAAGGTCACAACAGGTTGGAAAGCACATTCTTGGCGTCGAGTTTACTTTCAACAATTGTAGTTGGTAGGGATCCTCTGACCATATGTTCGTCCACCTTGGACACATTCTTGGTTAGAGTTACTCTTTCAGCATGCATTGAGATCCTCTAACTATATGCTCACACCTTTCCCAACTCGGAATCCCGGTGTACATTCTTGGTTAGAGTTGCATTCCGCATCGTTTTGGTTTAAGTGCTAACCCTAACGGATGTGTGTTGCATTGCTTATTGTAATCAAAAATTGAAAAAATTGGTTCAGAATATTTCACATCATCATGACCAATCTCTTTATAGCATCTTGGCGGTTATGCCATAGCCATGCCTATACCAAGATACCATTCTCCTACGCAATCCTATTGCAATCTATTGGATCCCTATCGGTCTTTTTCTTACCTTCTTCCTCTATAGTGTTGTCACAATAGCCATATAGAATATTGGGTGTGTACTTAGCATTTCATTTCTATCCTTGTTTAATATTTCATTGCCCATGTTCAATGAGTGCTTATATTTAGCTTAATATTTCCATACATGTGTAATGTTTTAGTTATGTTAGTATCTTGTTGTGCAGTGTTTTCATTTCATATACATTTTCTAGAATTGCTTTTTTTTCATATAGTAACTACATTGCTTTGATGTGGTGCATTGCAAGAACAAGTACATGAGAATTGAAGTACAAGGAAGAATTGAAGACCTATATCTCTTTTTGTGTATTTTCTCCATCATGTAATGTTATTGTTATTATATTTTAATTTACTATGTTTATTCGTAATTAGCTTGCTAAAGTGGGGGAAAAAATGTAAAGTTGAAAATTGCCTACTTTACAATCTCCACCTTACATTTTTGCACACATTTTCATTTCCATTCCCTTAATTTGTTTTAGGACCACTTTTACTTGTTTTTGGCCAACTCAATGATCACATAAAATCTTTCAAACTCACTATACCTTCAGAATCCGTCTTCAAACTTTCCAAAACTATGCGTTGCAAAGCTAACAAAGTCACCAGCCCCTCCAAATGCTAGTACCCACCTTTAGAGCGCAAGAAAAGAGTTTTCCACCCCTTTCATGTCCTAATTCTTACTATGTTTTTTGCCAATTGCACGACTAAAAACTAAGGGTTCATATTTAAGCCTATTCTTTCCCTCCATTCACTCTCTAGACATCATTGAGAAAATTTTGTATGCAATCCAATCCACCAACACACAAGAGACTTGCAAGAAACACCAACAAAGCTAGAGGATGGCATATTGAAGAATTGCAAATCTCAAGCTCGAATATTGAAGAATATTGAATAATTGCAAAGCCTTTAGGAGCATTGAATCGATGGAATTCATGTATTTCCATTCCCCTCTTTCCATCTTTCATGTTCATTCCTCTATCCCATCCATTAGGAATCTATTAGAAACCCTTTTCCTCTTGCATAGTCATCCAAAATTTTGCATACATCTGCCCATTGTTTCCCCAATCAAATCTAACCCTTCAATCCCTTTTACATATCTCATTGTGATCACTCTCATCACCCTTTGACACCATCACAATCACACACCACTTTTCATAGATTTCCCCATACAGTTTTTATTGTGTAATCACCATAGTTGCTCACACACTACCATCACTAAGTCACATAGGTCTACACACATCCCTTTTCCATATTAGTGCTTTTCTAGAGTTGAAATACACCATATAAGGGATTGACTAAGGTAGTCTCCCAAATAGCACAACCATTCCCTCATGTCCCCTAATCTACAACTCAAGTATTTGAGGCTTCTAGAGTGAATGTGACCATTCTACAAGCAAGAACAAGGTCAATAGACAAAGGTGAGAAACTATGCAAAGTTGGAGATCTATCAAAGCAAAAGTCACTAGCGCCCAAGAGGGACAGCAAAGTCAATACTATTGTGACACCCCTCGATACCACTACAATGCCCAATTTTTTCAATAATACATCTAATGGAAACCAAATTCATAGTTGAGCATCTTCTAGTCATACCAAGCCTATGTCCAATCCCAAATCCAATAAATATCGGGTGCACACACTTCCTTTTTGTCTCCCTTTTTTCAATAAGCATTTCAAGTTTCATGTTTCAATTTCCCAATTGATAGTACTTACTATGTATAAGTCTTCAGAAGTTTCAATGCCTTGTTTCTATTATGAATCTGATTTATCTTAATAGTTAGTATAAAGAAAGAATTTAGTATGTCCTAGGTTGATTAATACTTCGGATTTCATAAATCATATCAATTACTAAAAAGTGACAATCTATGTGGGGACACCACGCATCCCCTTCGAGGACATTCCTAGGAGGCATTCCCCTTGGTGAGGAGGCATCCCTAGGACATCCCCAAAATCCACAAAAAATATTGGATGGATGGGAACGTTTTTCCCCTATGCCCCCATTCCCAAAATTTCCCAAGAACAACAAAAAAACCCAACATAACACTACAAAGTAAATATACCAAAGCTATTTTAGAAATATTCAATACGTGAAAATGTAGTCCATCATCTACACCTATGGAAGATGGAATTAAACTCTCAACTAACACCAATTCACCATGATTCAATGACTTGGTGTATCATCAACTATTGGATAGTTTGACTTATTGTACTACCACTAGGTGAGACTTATGTTTGTAGTAAACTCTCACTTCCAAATTTATGACCAAGCCTCAAGAAGAACATAAGCAAGCTGCAAAATGTGTTCTTCAATATGTCAAAGAAACATTCAACTTTGCCATTCTTTATCAGCAATTTACCAAGTTCATACTGTCTCAGTATATTGATCCTGATTGGGTCAGATCAGTTGACACTCCTCAATCTACCACTAGATATATCTGTGTTTCTAGAGTGATTTCATGGCAAAGCAAGTTACAGTTCTAGATGTAAAGCAATTTGGTCGTGACAAATATTGGTTGATCTTCAACTTGCTCAAACTTCAACGACTTCACTCTTCCATGATAATCAAGAAGTTCTCGAGATGGTGAAGAATCTAATCTATCATAGCATAAACAAACATATTAAAGTTCAGCACCATTACATAAGCTAGTTAATCAATAGTGAAGATGATTTTCTTTATTGTTCTCCTATAGAGGAGCTGATTAAAGACATAATAGCTAAGCCTCTTAGTAGAGATAAACTTTTCAAATTTATAGATTAGCTTGGACTTGTATCTAATTTAGTCATTAAGGGGGATGGTAGATATATTATAGACATATAAATTAGCATTGATTTCACATTAGTGGTTTTAACTCAATTAGGAGTGTTATTTAAACTTCGTTGAGATTTCATATTTTTTGCTTGTGTAGGTTGTTTTACTAATGGCAAACTTGGCCACCTTCTATAAGCCTACTTGATAGGAACAATTACAATGAGCCTATATCACTGGTTTGAACCTTTGTCATGTTGCAGCTCTTTCTTCTTCTCTAATTATGTTGTAAGTCAACCACTCAATGGTTCTGTGATGCATAAGATAGATATTCAACCATACTGATAATAAAATGATCATTACCATGAAAAATGCATAATTAAATTGTAAAGGAGCACATATATTATGCACTTATGCAAAAAAAGTAGGGAGATGTGCTAAGGAATGCAACTTTTTGCATTATTTTTTTCTATAATAACCTGAGATTGGGACTTTATGGCAGGATGACATCCCTTTCTAGATCTAGAATGAATGATTTTGCCATTTGTGGTCCATATAAGACAGAGAAGAGATAACTCCAAGTCTATATTTAAGCACCTAACCTATATCTTTTACAGTCTACAGCTTCCTTTACAGTCACAAGTTCTGTGATTAATTCTTGGACCTTTGGAGACTTAAATCCTTGTTACTGCCCTTTATAAATTCTCCCTCGTTGAATGATCAATATGTATCTTAAAATAATAGAATCTGATTTTGATTCTCTTTCAATGTCAATTGGTGATGTGTGTTTGGAATGGTCTTTGTGATTATTACTTACATCTCCATTCTTTATCATTCTATTCATTGTATCAACAACATTTAAGGGTGGGTGTGGGCCTATGTTGGGGCAGGGACTTAAAGTAGGATGCCTTCTTAACCACCTTCAAGGTCTTCTCACTAATATGTTGGTCCTCCTTCCATCCACAATATCTTAGCTTGAAAACCAATTGAGACATGTGCTATAATGTCCCCTTTTCTAGCTCGCATGGTATGATGTTGTCGTTAGCCTATTTCTCCTTGGCTCCGTAGGCTAACCAGGGCTTTTAAGGAATCTTGAGGATTTTTGGCCTAGGCAATTTTCGTTGCAGGTCAATCTGGGGTGTCTAAAAGCAATTTTGGTATACTTACTATTTTAGTAAGTCATTAATGCTATTAATAGTAATTCATCAGGTGGGTCGTGATCTCCAGTGACAGTGCCTTTTCAATGGAAATTTGGTTATTATCGTCAAATGCTTTCAGTTCCATTGGTTTAATTCGTCTCTACATTAATAAAGTTTAAATTATAAAGTCAAAGCCAATCATTTAACTTTATTAATGTGAGCCTAAAGTTAAGTGGGAAAATGAATAGTAAAAGGGGCCCCTTATTTTAAAATACATGAGACATCAAAAAGGCAAAAAGGAAGTTTATGTTTTATCCCACATTGGTCAAAAGTGTGAATGAGCTCTTATGAGAAGCTTATAAAAGTGTTGCAAGGGGTCACTTTCAGCATGCTTGGTTTATGCTTGATTATTATTATATTCTCTTGGAGAATTTTGGGGAGCTTTGGCTTTCAGCAGGTTTGAGGACGGAAACCCTTGAGCTTGGAGGTAGTGGACGAAAACCCATTGTCTGTTGGAGATATTATTCAGGTGTCTCATTTTGTGCTTCAAATTCATACTTCTCTTTCTGTTGTTATTCTACTGAAGATTTGAAAGGCAATATTCATATGTAATTTCAGATCTTGTTCTAAAACTGTTTACATTGCAAGTTGTTTGCAAGTTATTTGATAAATTGAAATCAGATGTACATGCAAATTGTTTGTTAAAATTTTTGTGGAACATTTGGGAAAAAATTGGGCAAATATCTATAGGGAATGTTTCATGTGCAAGCTAAGTACTTACTATATTTATAACTGTATCATAATACTGCAATATTTGAACAAAGGGTTACATTCAAAAGAGAAAATATGTCATGTCCCCGAATTGGAGGTATGGTGATTTAATTAAATTATTTAATTAAATTGTCCAAATTATTGATATTTTATAAGGATAGCTTAATTGATGATTTAATTAAATCAAGGGGTGTTATTAAATTAATTATTTATTAAGTTATTCCAAAAAAAAAAAAATCAAAAGGAATGACTTATTATTTAATTAATTTAATAATAAAAAGTGACTTAAGTGACTTAATAATAAAATAATAAAGTCACTTAAGGAATATTTCAAGAATCTTCTAGAAGTCTCTTGGTGATGAGGTTGAAAAAGTATAAAAAGAGGCTTTGGCTATGCATTTGGGCATCTTGAGTTGAATACACTTTTTCTACTATACTGCTGAAGCTGAATGCTTAGCTTGTTGATTTCCAGTCTTCATTTGTGAAAGACCAAACCTAGCTAGTTAAGTGCCAATTTTGTTGATGGTTAATGCAGCTTCGTCCGTTTCCTTCCAGCACGATTTACTTGGAGAATATAATTAAATTATAGCCATCAGCTATTTAATTATTATGTGCGATTTAATAAAGAGTCACTTCCCTTGACAAACAATATTGAACATGCATTTAATGAAGAGATGCGAATTTCAATAAGGAGGCGGGACTTGGGGTGGCCGACTTATTAAATTAGTAAGAGACATGATTCTTTATTTGGCCGACTTGCTATGATTGGATAGACACGTCTCTTCATGTTGTATATATTCTCATTCGATTGTTCATTGTTATTCATTCAGTTTTATATTCATTGTTTTTCACATCTGTGAAAAGTACGAATTATAGAAGAAGCAGATCAGTTGAGTTTATATCCTAATCTCATTGAGGAGCAGTTCGAGTTAGAAGAAGATATACAGATTGCGAATTCTGTAAGAGCAGATTATTTTCATTGGAAGCTGAGTTCAGTTCAAGAGCAGAAGGTTGTGTTATTAGTTCCAGATTGCTTATTGTTCAAGTGCGAGTTCTTCAAGGCAGTTTGATATCTCTTGAGGCTGTATCTTGTATCAGCGATTTGTTATTCTGTGTTAACTGTGTTGCATTCTTCTTTGGTGCGCACATTTGGCCTCCATATTGGCTCATTGTAAAAGGAGACTTCCTTGTTGAAAATTCAATATATAAGAGCTATATTGTTGCTGGGTTTTTCTCCCTTCAAGTGGAGGGTTTTCCCAGGGTATCTGCTGTGTACTGTGTCTGATTTTGAATTAATTTTCTGTGCACTTAATCTGATCACTAAATTTAACAAATTTCGGTTGTGCAACACCAACCCTAGATGGAATTGTCGAGGAGTTATTTCAGACTTCTCAATTGGGACTTCATTGGCAAAATTTTGTGGCTTTCAACCAAATTTTGAAGAAGAAGAGAAAATCTATTTTAGAAGAAGTTGCAGATTTGTTTTTGAAGAAATTATCAGTTTATTGGCAGCCATTTGGAGGGATCGATTTCATCATTCCAGCTCTTATGTGCATCGAACTTCATAGTAGATTGCATCATCTATCTCTAGGCAACTTGGAGATCATTCACATTGCTGGTGGAAGGACGATTTGTTCATCTCATGCCATATTTTGCACCTACAGATCTGAACAGGGGCGGCCATGTTTGAGGGGCGATTTTGTGTCAAGAACCCATAATAAATTGAAATAAAATCAGGGAAGCATAGTAGGAAGTTGAAAAGTCTGGGCGCAACAATTAGGAGATCATTGGCTTCATCAACAAGACAAATTGAATTTCTTTATGAGGGCTGCCATCATAATCCAGGTTCCATTGATTGTATACATTTGCTCACATTAGTGGTTTGCATCATAGTTTAGAGGTTTGCATTGTAGGGAATGATCTCATATCTGTTGTAAGCAACTTATACAAGCATATCAGATTGTAATCATTGCATATCAGATTTCTAGTAGACTGCCATTGTAAGAGATATCAGATTTACATATAATATTTTGTATGCCAAGAGTCTTGGCAAATCCATCTAGACATGTGTATTTAGAGTTGCAAACAAATTAGTTGAGATAATATTGCAATCTATTTTCAGCTTGTATACATTCTTATGTCTTTGCAATATCACATTGGAGATATAAGGAGTTTGATTACAAAGTGTATGATGAAATGTCAATGGCTGGAGTAGTTCTTTGCATTCAAGTAATTGCATGACAACTATTTTGTCATGTCCCCGTTTTAGCTGACACTGTTTGTCGAGGAGTGAGCCTATTATTTCGATCCTCGTAGGCTGACAGTAGGTGCAGAGGATCATCAGAGGCAGTTGCTCAGTGTTTGGTAGCTCCAGTTTTGCAGTTGCGTCAGGTTGGGCCTTCGCAGAATCTTCCAGAGTGCTTTTTCAGGAACTTTCTATTTTTAGAAAGTTAGGTCAGGCGGAAGCTGCTATTTCGGGCAGGGCACCGGGTTCAACCATTCAGCTCAGAATCGACCCAGTTCAGCAGTTTGTTGATCAGACGGAGAAATAAGGAGTAATTAATGATTTATTAAATATTTAATAATTTGACTTTATATTAAAGTCACTTTATTGAAATATTTAAATATTTAATTAAATTGGCCAGTTATAAAGTATTTATTATACTTTATAATAAAGTATTAATTTTGACTTAGTGAATATTTATTATTCATTAAATTGAGGCGCCATTTAATTATTTAATATTTCTCCTAAGTATCAAAGGTGAAATAAATCAATTTTATTTAAATGATTAATTAAAAGAGCTTGGGTCAAATTTTCTCAAGGGGCAGTATATATTCTCAGAAAGGACAAATCGAACCATTATGAAATGTTATTCTAATTTGTCTTTTGCTCTAAGTATTGGAGTTTGCAAACCCTAGGGTTTCTGGCAGACGATCGTTTCTGGAGAACGAAAACTCTTCAGAGATTAGGCAGACTGAGACTGTGAAATACCAGTTTAAGCTTGCATCTGGGTGACTTCATTCAGGAGTTACAGTTGGATTTATTGACAGATTCATCAGATTTTAGCAAAGATATTCATCTACAGTTGAGGCGAATTTATCTGAGATCATTCATCAGAGTTGGCACAATTTTCAAGAAGCCGTACTTCATTAAATGCTGCTGCTGTCAGGCCATACAGTCCTGTACCAGCAAGGCCGTACTTCTTCATCACAGGGAAATACTTCATCTCCTTCAGCTTATATCTTCAGGATCTTGTGCGCCTGGGTTCTCTAGGGCTTCAGCATTGTTTTTCAAGCCTGGATATTGCATCTTCCATACAGCCGTACCATATTCATTTGTATCTGGCGCCTGCAAGGAAATCAGGTTTTTGTCATAAAAATCTGTAATTCATTCATTTATTGTTATTTACATTTGTAAACCCTCTGGAAGTGAAATATAATGATGCGCCTTGGTATTCTGAGCAATTTCTATGTGTTACAATGCGCATTTGATTTTATATGAATTTATTAGCATTTATTAAGAAAATCGCAGCTTTTAGAATTTTGCCTGAAAACACCAAAAAAATACAAAAATCACAAAACTTGCAAAAAATCTCAAAACATCAGTTAGGGTTTGAAATCGAGAACCACCAGGGTTCTGACATATTTGTAAAAATGCCTTTCATGTTTAGTTACATTGTATTGATCCAAGTTTGCATGCCAAGTGTTTGTAGAAATGTCCCTTGGCTGTAGGTATGCATTTTACATCAGAATTTCATATATATGCATTTAAAAATACAAAAAGAGTTGCATCTTCATTTTAGATCTTTGAATACATATCTTAGAAGTTATTTCCAAGCATTTGAACAACATTTGCATTCATCAAATCAAAGGCAAAGCAATCTGAAATCAATTACTAGCAAGTTCAAGGTTGCAAGCAAAGTGTTTGTCAAATTGTCTGAGGTAGAAAATCAGAGTTTTTACATCAGATTTGGCAAAGCACTTTACAAAATAGAAGCACATCAAGCATTAAGTTGAAGGGACAACCTTTTGATTGAACTGAGATTGAATGAATTGCAGCCATTCTAGATCGATGTGATATTTTGCCAATTCTTCTTCTCCTGCTAGAACAGCCATTCCTCTTTCTTGTATGTACCCCCCAACATAAGGATGCAAGATCATATGTATAACCTAAGGGAGAAGCTTGTATAGAGAGGCATAATTGGCAAAATATTCCCATAACTGCAAATTTTATAAACAAAATTAGAAAATATACTAGGTTCTAGCAAGAGAAGACAACATGAGAATGCATTTCAAAATGGATAACTAATATATGAGAATGTTTTCCATTCATGAAAACAAATTTCACTTCAACCTCAACGAATATTAGAGAATTAAAGTCCTAATTTGCATTCGTACAATTTTCACATTTAAAAACAGAGTTCCAAAAAAATCTTTCAAGTCTATAAATGGCATCAAAATACAGGTCAAATAAACACACAACAAATTTGCTAAAAACTTATTCTACGTGAGATGGAGAAACACTTTCTTTAAATTGACTTGGCAAGGATGATGCAGCATTACAGTGGCTAATGAAGTTGTCTCTGAATTATAGAAATAGGATGCACATTAAAAATTATGTCCCATGGCATTTCCAAGACAGGGATGGCAAGGGCCGGCAGGATGCATTTCTGGTACAGTAGTGGATTGGAGATCTTTTTTGAGGATATGGCAAGGGCCTGTAATTTAAAAAATAGGGAAAATTTTCAAAATGTAAGAAATCTCAATTATTCATAGGTAAAGCATTCATCATATACATCACAAAACCATATTGCATAACATTAGAGCTGAATTGAGAATTCATGAGAGTCAACACACATATTAACAAAAATTTCATTGCTTTCATTGTCAATGTGCATAAATATTATATAACAATTATAACAAAACGCCCAAAGGCTACAAGTTATAATTACAAAATGACAAACATAGAAAATCTGCCACTGCACCTAATTTTCATGAGAGACAACACAGATATTAACAAAAATTTCATTGCTTTCATTGTCAATGTGCATATTTATTATATAACAATTATAACAAAATGCCCAAAGGCTACAAGTTATAATTACAAAATGACAAAACATAGAAAATCTGCCCCTGCACCTAATTTTCATCTGCTAACACTACATCAAAATCAGAATCTTGAATATGAATCACTCCCAATATGAGGGACTACCTCATCCAAACTGACAAAATTAAGAGATGTAGAAAAATCAGCTGACAGCAGTACAACCTGAGGATATACTTTGACACATTAAAACCTAGTTCCATAATGGTCTCGGTCCATTTTTCAGAGTTGACATATTGGCTGGTAGCCACAATTTAATACACAATTTGATGGTTAATTTACACAGAACACTCACTGAACAGGCTACAAGCACATGCATGGTCCTGAAATTTGAAATTGTATTCTCAGATACATAGCCATCAAATGAGCCAGCTTGAAATCAGAGAAGCATAGTCAACTAAAGGTATTTGTGTAACAGTGTATCTAAGAAGGATCAAGTATTCAATTGAATCTTGGAAAAGACCTCACTTATATAGAGGCAGCACTTGCAGTGTAATGCATAATCAGATTATGGACAGTCATAGGAACACGTGTATAATACCTCGTCATCAAGATCATTCATAGGTCAAAAAAGCATATCAGCCCCTTCATTAGAGGACAGGTAGTTAGAGTTTCAAATGCAGAATTTTGTTCAAGCATCTAGTAATCAGCACCCACCCTTTATTCTTTTCTTTTCTTTTGTTTTCTGTTCTGTTTTTCAATTTTTATTTTTATTTTTGCATGTTGGGTATAGGGGACACCTTGCCATCTTGCAGACAGCCAGCTGTCCTCTACCATCCCCTACTCATTTTATTCCATTTCCAAAAAATTCCCTTGAATTTTCCAGATTGAGGATAGCCCCAGGCCCCCAAGGATGTTTACTAGCCATCCTCACATTTGCAGAACATCTCAAGGATGGGTACGACAAAAATTGCCTAGAGGATGCATCCCATTGTAACATAGGTTAAAAACTGCACTAACAGTTCTATTCATAATTTTCAAACTTGTGATTTGCTAAACATTTAGCTCACACCCGAACTTGCCACTCGGCAAAAATGATTTTACATGAGTTAGGAGTGCAAACTTGCCATGAGTATTTAGTGAGTCTACCACATGAACTTGTTGAACACAAAATGATAGCCTAATGTGGGAACAACTTGGAAAAAGCATGGGAAAAACACTAAAACTACACAGCTTTTTGGTCTTTTAAGAAAATTCACCCATGCCATTTCCTCACACGGCATTTGCAATTTGTTTGAATAAATTTGAACAAGTTTGAAACAGATTTGAGAAGCAATTTTTTGCAATTCCAGGATTCCAAGTCAGAATTGTTTTCTTTTTTCCAAGCACTGCAAGAATGTAATTTCTTTCCAAAATATTAGACTTGGATTTTTAAGCATATTTTAAAAGCATTAAATTCAGTTTTCATCAATTTTAATGTT
Source organism: Sequoia sempervirens (assembly GCA_007258455.2). NCBI lineage: Eukaryota > Viridiplantae > Streptophyta > Pinopsida > Cupressales > Cupressaceae > Sequoia > Sequoia sempervirens. The sequence goes on along the minus strand of VDFB02370596.1, from coordinate 19,587 downwards.
GACTTAAGTTATTGTTTATGAACAAGAATGTTGTTTTTTTTCTAGTTAGGGTTTAGGGTATAGAAATTTGTTATTTTACTCAAATTATATTATGCTATTGTCATTCGTTTATGTTCCAAATGCATTTTATGTTTATTTTATTTTATGTTTTGGGTTCAAATTACTATACTTTAATTTTTAACATTGGTTTTCTAATTTAAACATGTTGCATTAACAATTATCTTTCTGGTTTTATGAATGTTAAGTTAGCATACAATGGCATCAACATCAAGAACTAGAAGCCAACCCATTGTTCAAGGTCATGGCCACAGGAACACCACTTGGAAACATAGCACACTAGGACCAAACCCAAGGATTGTTATTTGCAACTACTATGAGAAGAGGGTTTCTAGAGGCATCAATCACCTCAAGTACCACGTCATATGTATTTCTTGTCATGACATCAAACCATGTCTCAATAACATGAATGAGGTAGAACAAGAGATGTAGGCAACCCTCGCATTAAAAGATCAAAATAAAATTGAGAGGACGAGAACAAACATAGCTATAGCAACAGCCATTAATCCCAACTTGCCACAAGAAACAAAGGTGGATATGATTGAAATTGTGGGCTTTATTCGTGTTCCACATTTTCGAAAGTTGTCTCCTTTTTCCATAATCTATGTTGTAATCCAAAGCACTCATTTTCTATCTCCAATATCTACCCTAACCCAAATTTGTGTACAAGTTCTTCCCCTTCATCCCCAATGCATTTGCTTAAGATACCCAAAATTTCTAAGTATAAAGGCATGGCCAATGTTCTAAATTTGTGTAAGCCATCAAAGTTGCAGAGTCTCTCTTACCGACATGAGTTTCCTCCCAAGTTCGCTTTCTCTTCTATCCTTGCTAGAGTATTAGACTTCTTCGTCCAAACATACCTTTCGTCCATCCCCGCTCATTTCCCTTACCTTATTGGAGTTTCGAGCTTAATCCTAATAACATGCCTCCTACCCAAACTCCAATCCCCAACCAATGGTATGAGTCACAAGGTATCTCCAACCCCCAAACTCCAAAACTCCCACCTATTTGCATTGTTCATCCCACCTACCTCTTGACATGTCAAAGCACCTTTAATGCTTGGTTTTGACACCACAGCTTCCACGTAAGGGGTTCCTTGTATTGGAAATATTATTTTATATGGATGACATGGATCCACATGTACTCCCCATAGAAATAGAGTAGACAGCCTTGGTTGCCATTAATGTAGTGGTTAGAGTTGGAGCCTGCACATCTTTGCACCATTGATTATGAGGTTTGGTGCAAGTTTAGATATCTCCTTCCATGACTCCATAACAACTTTGTTGATATGGCACGATTTTTGTGCATGATCCTGAGGAATTCAACACCTGGTAGGTATAGCATCCCCATCAACATACCCCTCTGGTATTCATGGCTTTTAATGCCAATTTCAAACTTCTTGCAAGAGTTATTAGGGATCAAGGTGGGAACAAAGGGGATTATCGAATATTCACAAACAAAAAAACTCTAATAGGAACTTGCTATGAACACATTGTTGAACATATGTTGTCATTAATGTCAAAGGTGTGATGTCAGATGTATGACAGAGGTATTTTGGCTAAAGGGTCAGCAAATCAATGAGAATTAAATGTAACTACTTTTGTCATGTCATGTCTGAGCATTTGAATTCTTGAAGTACTGTGACAAGTTGTGTGATCAGTTGTGATCAGTTGCAAAATGTTAATGTTATCATTATGGAGAAAAAGGTAACTTGTAAAGATCTATTGCAGTATGTTTTTAATATTATCATGTATCTATTCCAATTGGTGGAGGTAGTCTGGAAGTGTTTGCAGTAGTGTTTTGTGGTTTGTTGCTCAAAAGCAAAACATGCACTGTATTAAACTGTCATCATGTTTGGCTCCGCATTCTACCGTAGTTGAATGTCATGGCTTGCAGTTTGGAACTAAAGTAAGTTTATCCATAATGTATCAGATTCCAAAGTTTCAAAAGTTGAACTTCGGCGGACAGAAAGTTAGAAGTGACAGAGTATAGTCTATGTCTGTTGATTGACTATGATTGATGTCTGAGTGTTGCACTAGATAAGGGAAGTGTGTGCTAGCTGGAGGAAGCATGTGAAGATAAAATAGGACCAGTTTAAGACTCTAGAAGGAAGTGCATAATGAATTTGATTTAGGACAAATTTGGCGTGTTTCATATCATTTTGTATTAAGGATGATCCTTGGTCAACATAGCTAATTGTGGATAAGGTTTAAAGGTCCTAGGCCAACATGAGATATTGTTAATATGTTGGAATGGGTAATATATATTGTAAATCTTTTTATGAAATGTGTGTGACTGATTCTGCATGAAAAGATATGTAAAATGATGCCTGAGTAGAAAGGACAAGTCAAGGATGTTGAGCGAAATTGAGATATGATTAGAGGGTGTGTTCGTCTATTAATTCAGGGCAAGATCTATATTCTTTTGTAATGTTGATGTCTCTGAGTTGGTGCTTAGTGATTGTGTTATAGGGGATTGGTGTCTCCTGTGGATTGGTGCCTGCAAATCATAAATTGAAGAGATTGGTGTCTTTATTTAAGGTTGAAATTTTTGTGGGTTGGTGCCTACAAAATCACTGTAAGTTCTATATTATTTTGTGAGGTTGGATTTCGACAGTAGCTCCAAGCAGCTCTTCTCACCGTGGTTTTTCCAATTCTAGGTTTCCACATAAATCTGGTGTTCTTTGTGTGGATGTGTGCATTTGTGTTGCTTAATTGTTAAGGAAATCAATAATTGTTGCTTTGATGTTTTGGGGTTCATGTTTGGAGAAGTTACTAATGGTAATTAATGTTTAATCAAGTTGAATTTGGCATATACTGTGTGCCCTTCACACGTCTGTGCAAGCATCCATATCTATGAATGAAAACTCACAAATTGTAAGAGGTCTAGGGATGAAAACCTAGTAAATATCACATTAGAGGATGAAACCCCTTCAAAGTTTTCTCATACAAAGGTTGCATTCAAGCTCTGATTGTGGTAAATACAAGTGATATCAAGTTACTTGACACTTGTAGTTGTTGAGTGTGAAGTGATGCAATCTCTGTTTTTTTGGCCTGCTATTGTAGCATGTTGTAATGTATTCTCGACCCATTCATACAAGGGAAGTTCGGTGATCGTGTTTCAATCTCTTTAGCTAGAGGACTACATCACCAAAGACCATTCAAAAGCTTCCAGGGGTGGAAGTTAGCAATTGGATCAAGCTCAACCACTTTGCAGAGGGTCGTGAACACTGTAAAGAGCCCATAGACAATAGAAGTAATTGTAGCAATAATTGTAATGTCTTCAAGATACCAGTGAATATATAAAAGGCCCCATAGCATCTTTGTGTTTGTAATCGATTCAAATAGGTATCAATGAATGCAAATCCATAATTGAAAATTGGGTTCATCAAAACTAAGCGAATGTTTTAATTTGCAGTTTATTCTTATTTGTTAAGATGCACTATAATATTAGGGTTTGCAATTTAGGGCTTGATAATGAAGTCTAAAGCATAATAATGGATTATTAAAGTTGTGTAAACATCAACATAATCTAGGGTTTTACAAGTCTGGTTTTACATATTTCCAATTTGTTAATGTTGCAAGTAAACATTGATACAACTTTGGGTTTTTGTATGGCATTGACTTAAATATTATTAAATTTGTCAACTATTTACCCTAAATATTTGGTCGTGACATTATAAGGTATATCATTGTAGCTGATTTAAATAATATTTGCAAAAGGGTTAAGCAATATTTGCATTAATATATTAGAAAGCCGCTAATTTAAATCAATATCTATAATGAGTTTTAAGCAATATTTGTCAAGCACATTACAATGGTATCAAAGCCAGTTTTCCTACTAGCCTATGAATCACGGGACTATCAAATGTTGCTGACAATTTCAATATAGAACTTCAGACCAGTTTCAATGCATATGAAAGTCTCTCTACAAAGCTTTGAAGAGAAATTCCATTTTTATGCTTCAAGGAATCAATGAGATCATTAGTAGAACAGCAAATCATTTTGTAAGATACCAAGATCTCCCAAGAGATTTGAAGGAAACTCTTATCATTCAAAAAATATGTAGAATTCTCTTTCCCAAACTGCTCAAAGTAGATAAGAACAAGAGGTACAATCAAAGGAACCAACACAAAGGGTTCAAGAATCTAGAGAAAAATATGTAGCCATAGGGTATGCAACAAAATCCAATTCTGACTAAAACATCACAGCATAAAGGAAAGTCAAAGGTGGTTATAGAGAAGATCAGTGAGCATAACAAAAAAAAATGTTCATGCAGGAAGAAAAACAATTAAAACCAAAGCCTCAAAAATCCATAAAAGACACCACAACCTTAGAGCAGTCAATGCATAGAAACAAATTTCATTATAAGGTGCCTCCTTCTAGTCATGAGTAGAAGCAGAGCTCTCATGTTGCAAGGAAGATGACACCAAAAATGAGCTCAAAAGAAATAAACTTTGCTTCTTGTGCAAAAAATCTTGGGAAGCAAGTGAAAGATGTTGAAGCAAAAAAGAGGTGAAACCAAAGGAAGAATCAAAGAAATCTGATAAAGAGCCTAAATGTTAAAAAAACAGATAAAGGGACTTAAGCTTGTGATAAATGTACTCTAGCATAATCTACTTGAAGAAGAGAAAGAAGAGAGATTGGAGACAAAGGTTCAACCAATTCTAGAGGAGAAAAAGAATACATAAATCCATTATATTAAGAAAAAACTGATGAGATAAAAGCAACACTAGAATCACAACAACACAAGTATGCAAATCCTAATATTGTATCCACCGAGAACCAAAGAAGGTTTGTGTACTTAAACTCATCAAAGAAGAAAAAAGTTGGCACCCTAATCATTCCTATGAGTGCAATTTAAAAGTTGAAGGAGATAGTAGTAGGATTGATGCAATTGACATTATATCTTCCTAGCAATTTTGTCAACATGCAAAGCACTCTAAGCATGAGAATAGAATTAAGAATGGCACTTGTAGTAAAGGATACGTACATCCTTTTACTCAATTACAAAATTGGGTATGCACAAAGGAGTGGAATCTTGGTATCTAGGGCATTCCTACAATTCATCTTGGCAAAGGATTAAATGGATGCACTTGGGAGAACATTGTTGCAACACCACCCAACATCTATCCTTTAGGACAAAATAATAAAAAGTGGAGCCATCATGTAATGTCCCCTTCTCAGCAGTAGTCTCATCAAATGACTGCTAGCCTATCCCAAAGGCCTGTAGGCTAGTCAGAAGTGAAAATTAGGGTTTCCTATTTTCTCAGAGGTTTCTTCTAAGCTTTCAGGGGTTTGCATGCAGGAGTCTTGCAGAGGGATTTTTGGGTCTTTTTGGGTTTTCAAAGGGCTTCAGAATGGTGTAACATGCATTTGCATCAGATGACATTTCCAGGCTTGCTATTTTTAATAAGTTGCGACGGCTATTCGGTTTATGCTCTAACAAAGTTTGGAGTAACTATTTTTAGTAGTATGCTATTTTTAGTAAGTGCTATTTTCGGTAGCAGTTCAGCAATTCAGTATGCAGTGTCTATTTCTGGCAGGGTAGAAGTGCAGTTTTGACTCCAGCATTCTTGGAGCATGTTTTGGCAAGTTTATGACTTATGTGATTTTCAAATTATGTTATTTGAACCCCAACGCCTAGTGTGATGACTTCAAGTTGCTTTAAGTCATGTTTTTCTAACTTGGATGCCACACTTGGAAATATATTTGGTTTTCATAAAGTTAAAATGCTTAAGTTAATTTGGACACCTAAAGTCATGGCAAGTCAAATGTGAATTAAAAGAATATATTAATATTTGATATCATTGATTAAAAGAATATTTGAATATCCCCTTTTGGGCGTCCCTTTTGGAGGGAAAAGGTATTTGAAATTCAAGGTTGAGAAAGCTATAAATACAGGGTCTTGTCTTCTCATTTGGTTATCCATTGTTATCATAACGAAGTGCTGCCGAAATTATTTCAAAACCCTTGCTTCCAGGAATGCATACCTCCTAGCCTACATCAGTTTCATACTTGAGAGATAGTACCTAGCTGGTTTGAGACTGCTTCTTCATTCAAAGGTTGCAAACAGCGCTTATTTGGAGATGGATTCATATGACATCTTCTGATTTTGGTTTGGTAACTTGTTACTTTCAGTATTTGATCATTCTAGTGTGTTTTTCAATCATTTTGGTGTTGTTGGTTTGTGCTTGGCTGAAGCACATTTTTGGTCATCTCTCAGAGGAATTTTGCTATCATTTTGGGTATTGCTTCTGATGTTTCCTCTAGCCTAGGTGCCCCTTTGCTCTAGGTACCAGATCTTTTGATTGGGATTTGGATTTTTAAGAGAGGATGCCCTTCCCTAGGAGGTCGTACTTCTCTTGTTTGCTGCCTCGGGATGTGTGCCAGACTTTTCTTGGCAGTTTGGATCAATTTCTTGGCTTGAGTTGGGACACCTAGCCTCTAGGCTTCCAGTGCTTTCAGTTTGAGGTCGATTGGAGGTGTTTTGAGCAAGTTACAAGCATTTTGGTGAACGAGGGCATCACAGGTCTGATTTTCTGATCGCTGCAACTTTGTATCATACCTGGTATTTTCCTCCATTTCATCATATTTCATATTGGTTATCTTGTATTTGATATTGGAGATTGTTCCTAACATGTTGGTTATTCATTGATATGTATATCTCCTTTCTAGTGCAACAAAAACTTGATATTGTAATGCTGAATCAGTAGTACTAATCAGCCCTTTTGTATTTCTGCACTTTTACTTCTTGTACTACCCACTAAAAAGTGGAAGAGGTTGGCTTGCCACCTAGACATTTCATTTTAGTACTTTGCTTTTTGTTATAACCGCTGAAAAGTGGAAGAGGTCGGCTTGCTGCCTAAGCATTTACTTTCAGTATTTTACTTTCATTGTAGCCCACTAAAAAGTGGAAGAGGCTGGCCTCATCGCCTAAGTACTTCCATTTCCTAGTTGGTCGGCTTGCCATCAACACATTGTATTTCCAAGTTTCAGTTCACTTAACGAGATCCCCTTTCCACCGTATGCTCTCACCTCGCCCACACTGGGAACTTGGTGATTAGAAAGTGAAGGATTGCATTAAAGTTTGGTTATCTTTCATATTTCTAATGTTAACAGGTGAAATTCTTGTGCTTGAAAACGTAAAAAAGTAAGGGGGATATTCACATCACAAAATAGTTGGTTCGCTAGAGGAACCAGTCTGCAAGGCACACCACTGGAGAAGAATCAAGTAATACTATTATTTGCAAAGAATTTCAAACAAGAAAACATTGAGACTTGAACTTACAATTGCTTGAGGGCAAGCAAATTCAAGCAAGGTAGACATGTCATGTCCCACTTTCCTTAATCTATGTTGTAATCAAAAGCACCCATTGTTAATCTCCAATATCTCCCCTAACTCAAATTTGTGTACGAGTTCTTCCTCTTCATCCCCCATGCATCTACCTAAGATCCCCAAAATTTCTAAGCATGAAGGCATGGCCAATCTTATAAGTTTGTGTAAGCCATCAAAGTTGTAGAGTCTCCCTTACCGGCATGACTTTCCTCCCAAGTCCAATTTCTCTTCTATCCTTGTTGGAGTGTTGGACTTCTTCATTCGAACATACCTTTCGTCCATCCCCTATGCATTTCCCTTGCCTTGTCGAAGTTTCGGACTTAACATTGACAACATGCCTCCTACCCAAACTCCAATCCACAACTAGTGGTATGGGTCACAAGGTATCTCCAACCCCTAAACTCCAAAACTCCCACCAATTTGCACTATTCATTCCACCTACCTCCTGACACAATAGAGCGCCTTTAATGCTTGATTCTGAAACCATGGCTTCCATGTAAGAGGTTCCTTGTACTAGAAACATTATTTTATATGGATGTGGACCACTTGTACTTCCTCCCACGGAAACAAAGTAGACAATGGTCACCATTAATGCAATCATCACCATTAATGCAATCATTTGGGTTGGAGTTGTAATGTCCCCATTTTTAGCCCTATGCTTTCCAATGGCCGTTAGCCTATTTCCAAAGTCTCGTAGGCTAGTCGGAGGCAAAATTAGTGTTTCCTATTTTCTAGGAAGTTTCCTTCTGAGTTTTTAGGGGTTGCATGTAGGGGTTTGGCAGTTTGTTTTCTAGGTATTTCTAGGTTTTCAGAGAGCTTTAGAAGGGTGTGACATGCATTTTCATCAGAGGATATTTTTGGACTTATTATTATTAGTAAGTTAAGACAACTGCCCGGTTTGTGCTCAAACGGTATTTGGAGTCACTATTTTTAGCAGTATGTTATTTTTGCCAATGGGGTTTGGCAGCAATTTTGCATTCAATTTCTATTTTTGGCAGTGCAGTAAGTGGCAAAAGCTTCTCCAACCTTCTTGGAGTCAAAATTGGAAAGTTAATAACTTAATTCATATTATTTTGATATTTCTAATGTGCTTTTTAGCCCCCACGCCTAGGCTCATTGACTTAAGTTGCTTTTAACTTGTGTTTACTCATATGGACGTCCAAGTTGGATATATTATTGCATTTTATAAAGTTAAATTGGCTAAATGAAGTTCAGCACCCAAAGTCAAGTCAGAGTTGGAAATTAAAAAGGATATTTTATTCTCCTCTCTTGGGTGTCCCTTTTGGAGGGAAATGAAGATTTGAATTTCTAGGTTTGGAAATCTATAAATACAATGCTCTCCCTCTCATTTGATTATCTAATTTTTTATCATAACGAAGTGCTGCTAAATTTATTTTAGAACTCTTGCTTCGAGGTTGGTATACCTCCTAGTTTCTTATTCAGTTTTGGGCTTACAAGATAGCTCTTAGCTGGATTGTTGGTGCTCCTTCATTCAAAGGGTGCAGTTGAGCTTCATTAGTGATGGCATTTTTATCTATTTCAATTGGGTGTGGTTTTGATGTCTTCTAGGAGGCATTTTGGTATGCTCTTTGCTGTTTGGAGCTTTTGGAGTGTTAATTTCATGCTATTGCAAACCCACATTCATGCTCGTATCGTTCCGGAGACTTGGCAGATTTTTGTGGGTGTTGGCTCATTTTGTTCCTTGCTTCTAGGCGCCCCCTCGCCTAGAATTTAAAATTTTTAGGAGAAGAACCTGATTTTTTTTGTTGATCGCCCTCCTCAGGGTGCCCTATTTCCTTGGTTTTGGTGCATTGGGAAATGTGCCTTTGATTTGTAGGCCTTATGAAGGTGTCTTGCTTCATGAACTTGGATGCCTAGCTTCTCTGCTTCATTTGCCACTGATTTGAGGTCATTTGGAGTCGTGGTTGAGGAGTTACAAGCATTTGAAGGTTGCTGGTTGGAGTTTGTGCACGCTGCAATTTTATATCAGATTGCTGCTCCTTCGTATCAGACCTGGTAACTTCAGTATTTTATCATATTATCATGATGCCGAATCATTGTAATGCCATTGAGATAGTTTCCTAACATTTGGGCTTCATTTGGTTTGGTTCTCTCATATTGTACTGAATCTAACATCATATTGTAACGTTGATCTAGTAGTACTAATCAGCTTTCTATTTCAGTACTTTGTATTTCACTCCCACTGAAGAACTGTTGGAGTTTTTGTTTACATTTTTGTTGCCCGCTGAAAAGTGGAAGTGGTTGGCTATGCCGCAATAGCATTTTACTTTCATTTACATTTCCTATAGCCCACTGAAAAGTGGAAGAGGTTGGCTTGCCGCCTAAGCATTTACATTTTCTCTATTGGCTGGCTTGCCACCAATAGCATTGTACTTCCAACATTTTCAGATTTTTATTATCAAATCCCCTTACACCGTATGCTCTCACCTTGCCCACTCTAGGATCTGCGTGATCAGAAAGTGAAGGGTTGCTTCCAGTTTGTTATCTTTCATTGAGCTAATGTTAACGGGTGAAGTTTTACGTGCTAAAAACTCAGGAAAAACTAAGGGGGATATTTCAAGAGCTCATGTGTCTGCGCACCATTATACTGAGGTTTGTTGCAATCCCAGTAATCTCAACGTTGCACCCCAATCTGCTCTTAACCCCCCACATGAGTCTCTTATACCACCAGCTTCATACCTTTCAACAACAAGCATTCAAAATAATGACTCCACTAAGGAGTGTGATTTGCTTCAACATTCAAACAAACTTAAGTTTATCATTTACCTTATGGGGCCCATTTCCAAACAAGCACAAATCAACAATTTAAACACACTTATAAATCTTCTTCCAATCTGCACTAACAAATACAATATTTGGCACAAATCTCATTATATTTGTTTCAATTATGACAAGGGAATTTTACCATCAAACCCTCTAACCGGCAACATTCAACACACAAGCAATCTTTGTATGAAATTGCTCCAAACCTTCAACATTCAATACAAACGTACACTCTGAAGTAAATCTACCAACAAACCTTTCCTGCACAAAGTGCGAATCTAAATGAATCACACAGTATTAACCAAGGAGGATCTTTCACCATAGTGGCTAATCTTCTCCAAGAGGGTTTTCATCCTCGAGAAGGTTGAGATGAACTAGGTTCAATCCCACAAAACCACAAGGGTTTCACAAGAGGAAATAACCTTTTTTGTGATCCAAAAGACCCTGTTTATGAAATAATGATTATATTTGATATGCAAGGTCCCCTTCTCAAGCGTCCATGATTTAAAACTTTTAATTCCCTTTCCAACGAGCTATTATATTAAGTTGCTTTTAAATTATTTTATAAAATTAAGCAACCTTAGTGAAATAATTAAATTAAAACTCAATAATTCACCCAAGTTGCGAAAACCGTTGAGCATTAGAATCAAAATCTGACTATACTAGAATGATACTAATGATGAATAATGATAATCAAGGTCAACCGGGTGATTTTCTATAAATAGACGCTCTCTCCAAGAATCTTGGAGAACACATTAGAAGCGGAAATTCATTTCAAAAGGCGTCATAAGAGTCCTCAAAGCCAATTGAGCTCACTACCAAAAAAAAACATCCCTACATAATACAACCCTGCATGCTCCAGGAACCTTGGAGTTCCCCTCATCAAACACCAAGCTATTTCGGTCAAAACAAGAGCTAGACAAAAGCTTGCAAATCAGAATAGCTAAAAAAGGGGACATTACACATTCAGTCTTGATATTTAAATATATTATTTAATAATATTTATTAAAATATGATGCAGGGGCATCCTTGCATCACCTAATTTGGGCACATTTTTGTTTTGGATTTTGGTTTAAATTTTGTTGCATTTGTTGTTTGTTTGATAGGTGGCAGCATGTGTGGGCAGCGAACTATTTTTTCTTCCTTTCCATTGAGCTTTCTTTGTTGGGGATTGAAGGAAAAAGTTAGTTTTTGTAGATCATTGCATTTTCTTTGGTGAAGGCGTGGCTGCAAGGAAAAGAAACGGCTTTTTGTCTGAGCAAGGATTGAGACCCTCAGTTTTCTTGGTCTAGCACTAATTCTGTAAAACAGGGCAACTTTGTAATCGGCTTTTGCTCATAAATAAATGCAATTTGAAACTTTGTTTCTTGTGATTGGTGTTGTTTACTTTGTATTATGTGTTCTTGCAAGAGAAAAGAGTTTGTAATGTTCCTGAGGCCTGGTTTTGGTTCAGTCAGGTTGCTTGACCCATCCTTTGCTTCATAACCTTTGGCTTTTCTTGACTGTGGCTAGCACAAGAAGTATTTCTATTCATATGCTATGTTGAAAGCAGAACTAATTGTGTTGAAGGTTGAGATAAGCAAAGAACAAAGGAGGACGTCCCTCATACAAGAGAAAACTCGCTGTAGTTTGTAATGGTTGAGTGCTTTGAAAACGCTAATCCTATGTTTGCATTGTGGGTCGCTTCTTGCTAACAGGGAAATGATAAAACATGCTTTCTTTCATTGATGTTGGTTACCCGTTGAATGTTGTTACGCTTCAAAAAGAGTGAGTGTGTTAATCTTGCAGATTGTGAAGGGTGAGTTTGTTAATTTGCGGATTGTGTTGTCCCCTGGGGTATAGTTTGCATATTTGATCCAATCAATTTCTTGAGTATTGGTTGTTGTGATCAATTACATATTCTTGTAAGTCGTTTTGGATCAAACCAGTTGCTATCAAAATATATTATAACATACTATACTTTAAAAAATCATATATATCATATTCATATATAATTATATTTTAATAATGTAATTTAATGATTTAATAATATAAATATAATTTAGAAAACTATTAATATTTAATATTTATCTATGTATAATTATATTTAGTAAATTAGTAATATTTACTATTTAATAATATTATATATAAACATTACTAATAGTAAAAGTAAAACTAACGAAACAAATTAGCTTTAGGTTTAAAATATATAATAGTTTAGGTTTACTAGTCATTGATAATATAAATTTAAAATTCATAATATCTAATATAGGGTTTATAGCTTTAGGTTTAGGTTTAAATCCAACAAAACCTAAACTTGATAATATAAATTTAAAATTTGTAATATTAAAATTTATTATATTTAAACATTATATAGAAATTACTAGGGTTTATAGAGAAATCAAATAATAAACTAGGTCTTTTTTTTGAGTTTTAGGTTTTTAAAATTTACATTTTATTTTTTACAATGACTACATATTTGCACAGACAAAAAGACTATTTTTTTTTTAAAACCTACCTAGAATTGTCATCGATGTCCCTAGAAAGGAGTTGATCGCATCCAAAACCCTCTCCCATCACGTCTTAAACTCCCTTACATCGTGTGACCTTCAACATGTTTGTAGAAAGGAGAAAATAGAAAATCACGTCATAACTAGGGGTTCTTTTCACCTTTTCCGCATTTCAAAAAGTCAAAGCAAGTGTACAAAATGCCTAGAATTGACCTAGAATTGCCATATCAGCATTGGGTTCCCACAAAAATAGGAGGGTAGTCACAGGTTTGATTCAACATGGAAAAATCCGATTCCTAGACAATTCCATAGTGGTTTTGTACCAAATCCGATTCCAAGATGTTTCGTACCCGAAATTAGTGGGTAAAACCAGCGATTCAGCTACTTAGATTTCAATGGATTCTATGAGGATATTGGCCATGTAAGTTGCATCCTTCATTTGCCCCTCACAATCCACTACCTTCAGAAACATCACCCCTTTAGAAGACATTGCAATGACATTGATCAATGGTCTATTTTTGCAATTTTTCCATCCATCGGAAATGATGGCCACATCTATTTTGGGCCATGTATCCTTGATTTCTCTCAATGATACCTCTACTGAAGCTTTCTCCTTCGCCAATAAGGTGGTTCGTACCTTTTCATACCCAAAACTAACATAATCAAAAGGTGCATTGGCAATGGCTGTCACCATGTCCTGCCAATATGGTGATCTCACGAGGTTGAAAGGAAGCACATTTCCATAAATGCAATGAGCAATGCTCTCATTTGCAATCTCCCTCGCTTCATTCTTGAAGGCCTTTTCCAATGGGCCTTCTTTATGCAAAACATTCCCTTATCAAGAAGATGGTGGCAATGGCATGAAAGGATGTGGGCTAGCTAGTTGTGATAAGCCACTAGGAGGTTTTTGCAAGCTTTTCTTGACAAGAGGATGTGCTCTTTCCTTTGATCTATTGCTTACAGTATCAGCATCCTCTTGTTCTTTAATATATGCCATTATTTGTTGCTTTGGCAACCCTTTTTTATTTGGCTCAATACAAACTTTTATACTCAATTCCACATTGGCTACAACGCCAATGATAACCCCCACCACCAAAAAGTTTTTCAATCATTGTCATATGTTGCCAAAGAGGTGATAATGCATCAAATTTAAATGAGCTATTTGCATTTGGGGCAACTAAACTAGAACTACCAACCATTTTGTATAAACCTAAAACAAAAAAATATATATAAATTAACAACCCTACAATTCTCTTATAAAAAATGGCATTATAACCCCTTATTATGCATAAAAAGTTTAAATTTCAAAAACTTACCAAAAAATTTTTAAAAAAAACCTTGAAAAATCTTCAAAAATATTATTCAAAACTTGAAAAAAATGAAAAATTCACTCACCTTTGATTGGTTAAATCTTCTTTATGCAGCTATTTCTCCCCTATCAGTGTAGGTTTAACTCTCTTGTAGCCCTCAACTTCGAAAAAAAATGAACCAATATTCAAAACCTAGCAATGGCAGCTTAAAGGAAAAAAATACAGTTTTGGTCTTCTGAGTTTGACAAATGAGTTAAACAAATTCTTATGCCCTCACTTTAAGATGAGTTGATGCTTTAAAGTAATTTTTTGCTTAAGAAAATGATTTTTAAAATGTTTTTTAATGTTTGTGGGGCTCAATGGCCACAGGTCCCTCTAGGTTTGCTCAGGTTCGCCTAAGGTATTGCCTAGGGTGCTCAAGAAATACCCTAGGGGAACCTGGGGCCAAGTCTGATCCCAAGATCGGACCCATACCAATACAGGGGGAATTCCTAGCAAATCCGCTAACATGGGGTCATACAATCAAAACAGGGTTGTCCCTGCATTTAACCTAGTCGTACTTCCTTGGAAGGATGTCATACTTATTTCTATTCCCATTTTAGCATTTGGAGGGCTCAATGATGAGTGTTTCAGTATTTGGTTTGTTTGTATGAGTTCCAAGAATCTATACCACCTATGTGTGAGTCGTACAACTCAACTAGGTCACCATACAATCTGTTGCAATGCTTTTGCATGTCATTTTGCAATTTACCCAACCATACAACTTCAGTTTCAGTCACAAAGAGCATAGCTACCAAGCTGTACCAGCATTCTTTCCAATCGCCATATTTTGTGAGTTGATTTTTATATGGCTAGGATTTAATGATCATTTTGGAAAGTTAAAAATTTCTGCTTTATTGCACTGTGAGTGGTTTCCCATTTACTTCAAAAACCAACCTGGATATTGTTGTTATAACTTATGTCATTACTACATATGGGTTTCTATTTTGCAATTAGTTGAGTATTGAGGGGGAGATTCTACTAAATTTTCCAACTTCAAACATTCTCATATTTTGTTATGTAACTTTGTTTAATTCTCCACCAAAGGTTATAGAATTTGTATTTGCTATGGAAGGCTTGCTGCTAGAACCAATTATTTTCCATTTTGTAATTGCATGCTTTATAGATCTATGTGGCTTACTACCAGCAACCATAAGGACTTAATATTGTTCATATCTATCACCGTATACTCTCGCCCTACCCACATTGGGATCTCAAAGATCAAAAGGTGTTAAGGTTCATGTATTTTCATTGTAAATTTGTCAAAAATTTAAAAAAATAGTTTGGGACATTACAACATCAAACCTCTAAGTGTGTATATTACCCTTTGGGATAGAATCCCTCCCCCTCTTCCTATTTGCTTGCCTCAAATCTCCAAGCATGTTGCAAGCTACCACATGGAGTTATGCAATCTCTCAAGGACACCAACCCAGTCCATGCACAGTATCTCGCCAATCAAAACATTACTCCATGTTGCCTCCTGTTACCATGAATGCTTCTCTATCCTCTGTTGGAGCCAAATATCCAATCTACAACCTTTGCTAGAGCCAAATATCCAATATATAACCTCTGCTCATATCATCCTCATCAACCTTCATGAAAGATAAGCACAACTCATAGAGTCCCCATCAACCTTCATGAAAGATAAGCACAACTACCTTTGAGAACCACAATCGATGGCCCTCTACTTTAGATTGTTGTCAATCTCAATGCTACTACTCTCAACATGTCCTCTACAAGACTCCATTCATACAAAAGATCAAAAAACCACTTTCTTGCTGACCATAAGATATCATTGTACAAAAGATCCTAGATTGCCTGCTAGCTAGTTGCATGACTAATTTTGTAAAACCTTATTGTGCAAGAGATCCAAATTTGTGTTTTACATCACAAGTGACCCTTAGCCAATCATGCATGACTGACTTTACAAGACCACGTTTCTACAAGTGATCCAAGCCCCTTTGGAACTTTCTTCATAGAGGTTAACTACAAAACCTTTCCCATTATGGCTCTTGTGGAACTATATCTCTACAAAGGCCCTTCTTTGGAACCACCATCCTTCCTTGTAGCTCTCTTTTTGCTCCGAATGGCCACCAAATAGTTCTTGAGGATAGTTTGTATGCAGCTATCCTGAGTTGGTGAAAGCCTAAAAAAAAGCAAGGATAGGTGTTTCCTTGAGAGAGTGTGCTCCATTGAGAGAAGGGAGTGAAGAGTGATAACTACAATATGTGGAACACAATAGCATAGTTACTCCTAACTGTAATAATATTCCTTTCAATTAATGAACAATTGTCATTTTTCTGCAAATTCACAGTATTGTGCTTGTGCGGCTTCTATTATGCAATTCTAACCATCGTGTGATGATTGTCCTTAAGTGGACCTCCACTGTGAGTGCATCAATAATATTAACTACCTTGTGATGAGTGCATCAAAATGATTATCATAATTCTGCATCAAATGGTCAACCACTTCCCTCATGCTCCACTAGGTTGTTATCTTTTGCTAGATTGTATTTGGTGGCCTTTGCCTATGGCAACACCTCATAGTGCTCTTCACTACTTTTAATTTGCTAGGTGTGAAATGTTGGCACAAGTCCAATTCTTATATGTAATAATTTTGTGTTAGGTTAGGGTACCTCCTATATCCCTTGGATGTAATTGATAATCAGGCCTACATTAAGGTTATTGGAAAGTGCTTGAGTAGCCTGTCTTGGAGTATTTTGTGGAAGTCTGGTAGATGGGAGGACACTCACAGAGAACCAGTTTTGATTATCTGCCTATCGGTGGAATAATCATGGGATGGATGATCTAACAAACTCTTGATGATCCCATCTCAAGTTGATAATAGTATTGTTCCTTAGAGCAAACAAACACTGCTTTCTCCATTACGAAGTCCACAATGCATTTTAACTAAGGATTTATCCCATCATTTTCTTGAGACATTTTAGCTTTAAAAAAGGATATAACGTTGCATAAGTCTTATGTGTATTTTAAAGAAAAAAATATTGATTCCTTATTGATTAGCTTTAGTGTAAAATTGCCAGGCTATTGGGACCTTACATTCTGAATATGTATCACTGTCAGGATTGGAACTCAGGACCTTTGTTGTCCATTAAGGAACATTTCTAATGTCAGGAAGAGCAATTAAAATTTTGGTATTTAAGAAAAGTTTAAACTGGTGATAAATTGCCTGCAGAAGCCAAAGTGGTAACCTTTTGAAGGCAAGAAGCAAACAATTCCACTTCATTTGTCAAAAATTCATTCAAAATCCTACTATTTTCTCTTTGCATTATATTTAAAACTTGTGTCATCTGAGATGAAAAAAACAAGTCCGCCATCCACAGAGCATAATCTCTCTAACCTTTGCAGAGTTGGTGACATTCACAATAAAATTCTGAGTGCTAGTAGCAAAATATGTAGATTAAATGTAGAGTACAGATTTAATCAATTAGAGAAATTATACTTCTGGAAAAAACTGTGTGAACTTTTTTGAATCAACATTTCAGATCACAGTCTATAAGCCATCCTCGGGAAGAGGAAGAATTTTTAATTTTTTTTTAATTTTTTCCTCTGATGATGGATCATGGAGTGTGATCCAAAACATTAATTCAAAAAGCTCAAACAGTTATTTCCATGTAGATTTAATTGACGCTAAAAATTTAGAAACACACTAGAATGACTTTGCATTCTGTAAAAGAGAATACATACGACAGAGAAAGTAGTTCATCACTCAATGGATAACAAAGAAACAGATATAATTATACAAAGCAAGCATTAACAATATTTTTGGTTGCATCATAATTTGATTCATTTTTTTAAATATAAAAATGCTGAAGACAATAATACCAACTAATAATTGCATTTGCTGACTGATCAAGATTGCTAGGAAAGTATCTTAACCTTGGATTTAGCGAATCTTAAAAGAGGGGTCTAAAATGAGTTCATGAAATCAAACTTATAAACTGACGTAGATTGGTTTTTCTTTCCTTTTACCTTTGGTTTCTTATAAGCACGCCTTTCTTACATCTGCTTCTGGCTTCATTAGAGAAGATTTGCAGAAAAAAAGCTAAAACCTCGCTCGACCTAATAGCAAAGAACAAACATAGTTATAGAATGAGTTTCCGAGAGCAATCAGGGCTGGAGCCTAGGATCACTACTCACCCAACATTCCTTTTCGTTGTCCAAATACATAAACTAAAAAGAGAGGTTAAACTGAGTTCGTGAAATCAAACTTATAAACTGAAGTAGATTGATTTTTCTTTCCCTTTACCTTTGGTTTCTTACAAGAACGCCTTTCTTACATCTACTTCTGGCTTCTTTAGAGAAAATTTGCCGAAAAAAGATAAAACCTCGCTCGACCTAATAGCAAAGAACAAACATAATTAAAGAATGGGTTTCCAAGAGCAATTAGGGCCAGAGCCTACGATGACTGTTCACCCAACCTCTCTTTTCATTGTCCAAAGACATAAACGCAACAGCTGGCTGTTTCTAGTGTGTGAATGTTCCTTAATTATATCAGGATGGCATTTTCTGAGCATCTGAACTGCACCGAATCTAATAGGACAGTCACCCTCCGTATCCAACCCTGTTCTTCATCTATGAATACCATTTTTACGTGTTTTAATTTGACCAATGAGTTCTTGTCGCACAATTTATAGCCACTAACGAGCACACGTTCGCATCATGTCTTCGGATTTTTTTTATTTATTTTTTTTAAATTCAAGATCATATCTCGATATAGAGCTACCTAAGAGCGTTATGTGAGATAAAACTTTTAATAGGAATTGAAATACCCATTTTCCAGCCCTCCATTGCTCAAGGTTTCTATTAAAATCCTCCCTTCAAATTCGATGTTTGCGTGAGAAGTTCATAACACTCAAACAGTTTTTACCCATTTCTAAACATCTTTCCCACCTCTAAATACGTAGAAAATCAAGACCTAGACAGTAAAGAAACAAAAAGATTCCTATTCTGACCAACAGTGGCGAATTTTCAAAAAATAAACGTCTCTGATTATCATTTATCTGGTATTTGAAAGGAGTTTTTACTTTCCTCCAAATTTTTAGACAAAAACTGAACTAAACCATGTAAATTGTAACACTTGTACCATTTGAGATAAAGCAGAAAACTATGCTTCAGTCCGGCTGGGCGAGCGCAGGAATGGACGATTAACAAAATAATTGGAACAAAGACAATTGGAGCGAGCTTCTGGCCTTAGTCCTAACAACTCTCGCTTCGATCCGCGTATATTCCAAGATTTTCCCGAGTTAAAACGCAATTGAGCGTGGCCTTGCTAGATACAAGAATTTAAATTTATTAAAATATATTTTAAAAGTATTTTAAATATATAAGCACTTCCACATCTCCTCTTTAATATAATCTATTTTATCATTAGAACATTCTCTTAACATTGTAATAGGGAATTTGTACGGTCATGTCATTTTCTATTTCGTTTAGTCTTTAATTTAAGAGAATGCTTTAATATATTTATGTATTGATAAATGGCATAATTTTGTGTGAAGAAAGGAACTCTTATTTGTTTGTTTATACATGTTATATATTTATCCTTCA
>VDFB02370595.1:0-16384 GCA_007258455.2 Sequoia sempervirens | reverse complement strand
AGAATCAGGTCAAGATCATTCATGGTTTGAAAGTTATTCAAGTTCCAGTTTCTGCTTTTTGCCCTGAAAAACCTTCCGAGCTCAATTTGAGGCACTAAACGGTTCCAGATGGGCCTGAAAATTTGCAGAAACGCCAAAGTGGTGCATATTTTAGAAATGTGCTAATTTTGAATATGAATTTAAATTTGAATTTAAAATTGTAATTTTTGGCGCCAAACTGCCAAAACTCATAACTCGAATGTTGTTTTTGGCTCCAAGCCGAAAAGGGGCTATTATGGGCTAGTTTCTGATTTTTGGGTAACTTTTTGGGGAAAGGAGTTCACATGCTGCAAAAGGGGATCTAGGTAATTTTTTGTAAATCTGTAATTTGCATGTATTACAGAGCTCGAGTATTTGAGATCCTCTGCATGTAAGAATTCTATATTTTTGAATAAAATATTATTCTCTATTTTGTGAGTGTTATTTTGTGTCTCGGGTTTGCTCCCTCGTCAAAATGTTTCCTCCCAAAATTAAGATGAGAAGATAAACCATGTAGCCTTCCCTCAAAATGATGTCTATAGTGTTGGTAGATGCTCAAAACTATAGTGTGCTCGCAAGCACTATGCCCCTACTGGGCTAACATGCTTGCAGGAGTAGGCTACTTGTGTTCATGCTGGAAAGGAGGTCTCCTGTTTGTGACTTCCATTCTGATTTGAACGAGACTAAAATTTTTGAATTTAATCAATCAAAATATATATATATTATATATATATTACTTAAAATTATTGATAGTTTAACATTACTCTTTAAAATAATATTCTATGATAACTCAAACTTTCTAAAATATTAATAAAAAAAAATACTAAAACATAAAAAGCAAATTTATTTCCATTCAATTTCAATTAAACTATATATAATTCAAAAAGACTCTACCCTTATATAAACAAACAAAATACATCATAAAAAATAAACCTACCATGATTTACAAACATCATAAATTCATAAATTCATTCGCAACGCTCTTTCCATTCAAATAAATGGTTTTTTCTTTAAGATGAGAAACTCGTACTTTTCGGCTGTAGGTGAATGTTTTCAAACTTATACCTAACATCAACAAATCAAATTTTATTTGGCGACAACAGATGAGAAAAACCATTTATTTTGTAGTGCCCGCTTCACTGGGCTATCGATGTCGGCAAGTAGTTGTTGGTAATGTCAAGGATGATGTGGTGATTTTATTATTTAATTTAATTTTAAGGTTATGTGATAACACTAATAATATGCTTGGATTTGATTAATAAAGTTAATTTAATTATAAGGTTACTTGTTTTATTTGGAATTAAATAAAGAATTAGATTCAATAATAAACGTTATTTTAATTATCTTTGGGAGTTAGTTATTTAAAGTAATCGGATTAGATGAGGAAAGGTAATTATCATTTAATGATTAAATTCGATTAATAAATTTAATATTGAGAAAATATTAGAGAGGATTAAATATTAAAATTGCACTTAAGTTTGAATGAAGGTAAAAACGAGAAAAGCCATTAAAAGTTTGGTACCTAATTATAATTGATAAGTTAATAATGTTAATATGGTAAGCAATGTGACGAAATAAATTCTAATAAAATATTATTAATGTTTAAAATGAATTAAATAAATCAAACTTGAATATCATAATTAAGTAAATAAATAAATAAATGATTGTGGAGGTAATGAATAATAGTGCAATAAACAAAATTAAATGACTTCCTTATTATTATACCTCAGATATAATAAAATAAGATTTTGTGATTGGTGTGGAACCCAAGCTCTCTCTCATAGTCTATGTAGGGTTAATGGTGTAGGAAACCGATGGGAAAGGATAGGGACCCTGTAGTATGCTAATGCAATCGAGCATCCTTCCCATCGGGATGCTCTATGGACCTTTGTCTTAGTGTGATGTGTTTCTTGGTGATGTGTTTTTATGTGTGTGAATATGTCAAGAGTGTGTGTGGAATTTTATGCATTTTGTTAAGTCCTTGAGTGATGAATTATGTTTTTTGAATCTCCTCGGCGTGGGGAATTCTAATTCTTTTATTGAAATTCGATGGAGTTTTGGTGGTGGAAATGATGGTTAAAGCGGAGTTCTTTGTGTGAAAATTATGAGTTTTAACGAAGATGTGAGGTTTTGTGGATAATTATTCTATGATTTTTAGCAGAATATGGTATCTTGAGGTTAAGATGCAACTTGAATTATTAGTACTAATGTGCAATGTTCTATGGTAGCTTTTGATTTACAGGAAGTTGGCTTCAGAAACGTAGCAATGAAGGTAATGCAATTGTAATATGTAGGTATCGATACTTATAATTTCAAGTGGTAATTCATTTTGATATAGTATATGAATTAGGTTTATGGTTAGCATCCTTATGCGAATATTGCTTAACTAATAAGAAGCAAACTGTTTACGAGTTACTAGAATTGTTTTGACTATTATGTGTGGTTTGGTGGGAGGGATAGTGTGGTATCACTCAGTCACAGTGCTCTACTAAGGCCGAAAGTTCCCCACCATGTATTTGTGATATATATATATATATATATTGTGCACCACGCTTGTTCTCAGACATGCGTGGATTTAAACTAAGCCTCCGATCACCCGCATTGTCGGGATAGGGCGAAAGTATCATAAACACCCAATGGGATTGACGTGGGAAAAATAGGAACTCCACAAGAAAAGCTTCCCAACTTAAATTGCCATCTGTC
This sequence comes from Sequoia sempervirens, assembly GCA_007258455.2. Classification (NCBI taxonomy): domain Eukaryota; kingdom Viridiplantae; phylum Streptophyta; class Pinopsida; order Cupressales; family Cupressaceae; genus Sequoia; species Sequoia sempervirens. Next base: position 13,663 of record VDFB02370595.1, on the reverse strand, counting down.
CTAGTGTTTGGAAAATTAGTTTGGTTGCCACCCCGTTACTATTATCATTTTGGTATCATTTCCTTATTTTGGTTTGTTTAATTTTCATTGCTTACTTGATGATGTTTAATTGATGATTTGACTTGTGGTATTGATGTGCTTATGTTTATTAATATTATTGTTAGTTTATGGTTTGTGCTTGAGCTCAACTTCCAGGAGTAAGTTGAAGCCTAGGGGGGGAGGATGTAGTGCCCTCCGTTTCGGTCGTCGTTGATTTTAAGTAAGTTGTTGTTGGTAATGTCATGATGATGTGGTGATTTTATTATTTAATTTAATTTTAAGGTTATGAGGTAACACTAATAATATGTTTGGATTTGATTAATAAAATTAATTTAATTATAAGGTTACCTGTTTTATTTGGAATTAAATAAAGAATTAGATTCAATAATAAATGTTAATTTAATTATCTTTGGGAGTTAGTTATTTAAAGTAATTGGATTAGATGAGGAAAGGTAATTATCATTTAATGATTAAATTTGATTAATAAATTTAATAGTGAGAAAATATTAGAGAGGATTAAATATTAAAATTGCACTTAAGTTTGAATGAAGGTAAAAATGAGAAAAGCCATTAAAAGTTTGGTACCTAATTATAATTGATAAGTTAATAATGTTAATATGGTAAGCAATGTGACGAAATAAATTCTAATAAAATATTATTAATATTTAAAATGAATTAAATAAATCAAACTTGAATATCATAATTAAGTAAATAAATAAATAAATAAATGATTGTGGAGGTAATGAATAATAGTGCAATAAAAAAAATTAAATGACTTCCTTATTATTATACTTCGTATGCAATAAAAATAAGATTTTATTATTATTTCTGTGTGAAATAAATAAAAAACATGCAAATAAATATTATTTGAAATTCAAGTTTCGGTTATGGGGAATGTGAAAAGACATTCAGTTAGGAATTGAAGAGTCATCTCTGGGGGGAGATCAGGACAATAAAAAGAAAATTTGGGGGTGTTGATGGGGGGTACGCTCTCTTTCGGGCCTGAAACAAATTGGGGAAAGGAGTCCTTGGGATGCAGTAGTGAATTGAGGATTTTCATCAAAGATCCAATTTCTTCAGTTAGGGTAAAATCATATAGCATTCAAGGTATTCTGGGTCTACTTTTCAATATGGTTGAATAGGCTAAATCGCACTGTAAAGATGGGATGGCAATGACTCAGCCAGATTCTTTTCTATCCTTGAAATTTCTGTAGGTGACTTACTCGAAGAGCCACAATCTCATTCTTACCGGTTACCATTTTTATATATATCTTGTTTGGAAATTGTTGCATCGGTTTGATTTCAATAGATTTGAATCTACTTTTAAGTTATGGGCCTTGTCGATCAATCCATGAGTTCTTGCTTTTCGCTTTGTAAATAAAAATGCAAATTGTTCAGTGGGCTACTTTGCCGCTTTCTGGAGGATAAAATCTCAATTTTTGCATACCTCTCCCAACTTAATCTTTGTTGCATTGATCTTCTGGTTTTGCCTTGTGTTAAGGATGAATTTCCTTGCTTTGGGAGGTCAATACCTCTTTCTCTTGCTCATTCGATGGGAAGATTCGTTTTATGATGGTCTCCGTGTAATTTGGATTTTGAAGTTGCTTAGCTGTCTCATCTAATCTAGTCTATGTTTTCTTGTGGTTTGACGCCTTTCTCCCAAACCGTTGACCCTGCATTAGGAGCCCCTTAAGTCTGTATCATTCTTTCCTAGTGTGTTGTTGTTTGTATCTCATGTTAGGACGTATATTCTTTGCGTGTATCCCTCTATCATTTTCTTCTAGGCGTTGAAATCTCTGTGAGGTGGTTTTATCGAAAGGTAAAATTAAAAATAAGATATTTTCATAAAATAGAGAGTTTCCATTGGTCGTGGTGAAGCTTAATTTCCAAACATCAACTTGAGCGTGTCTCTAGAAACTCGCTGCCAAATAGAAATGCTTTAAGAAAAAAGAAAAGTTGAACATTATTTCTCCTCTTCCCAAGCCACATATTTGCACCTCACATGTCTTCTTCCTTCGGTCTTGAGGAGAACATTTGGGATTTGATATTAATTCAAGTAGATGGCGATATTTCCAAATTCTTCATTCACTTTCTAATACACTTGGAAATCTGTCACTATTACAGTAATTAGAGTTGAGACGTTGTACAGAATTAAATAGCCTCCCTGAAACTTTTGGCAAACTATCACAGCCGCAGTTTTTGGACTTGCAAAGGTGTAGTAAATTAAATAAGTTCTCTTATTTCCGTGAAAACCTGTCTCAGCCGCATACTTGAACATAACAGAAAATTTATAGATTTATACAGACTCTTTGATTCTTTTGAAACCTGTCATAATGCCGCACCTGAAGTATATACTTTTACCTTAGGGCTCACTGTTCCTCTTCTATTTCGGTGGTTCTATAATAGTTGTAAGCTATTTATGTTAAGATCTATTTCTATGACATTCTTATTTAACTCTTTGGCTGGTATTCGATTAATTGCGTATGAAGTTGAGGATTGTTGCATATATTCCCTGATGGTATTCGAAGTCTTTTCCTCCCAGCACAGTGGTCTTTGGCCATCGTTATATCTAGAATGTAATGCCATCCCATTCATTATATTTCATTTGACTGTGCTTTTGATTCCTTTTGACATGTTGTTTAAGAATCACTAATTAGGTAAGGCATTCTTATCTGTTCTTTCGATAGTTTTGTTGTCTTACTGCCATTTGATGGAATATATCACTAGTTTCTTTATATATTCATTTTTTTTGCTCATTATTCTTGCTGCATTATACCTTAATTGGTATTAATACCGCTATCGCCCATATCAAATAATCGATATCACTGCCTTGTCTTATACAAATAAATAAATATGTTGTGTGTAAATTTATTTAGATAAATTTAAGATTTTAAGTGGTGAGTTTTAATATGTAGTTTAAGTAATTAGAGTATTGTACTATTATCATTTTAAAGTATAGACAATTGGTCTTAAGTGGTTTTCGCAATTAATTTAAATATTGGAAGTGAGTGTTGAGTTAGTAGGATGAAAGGAAAGTGGAAATAATGTTTTGGACATAAGTAGTTATGAAATAATAATGGGTTAACTACCCAACTATTAAGTAGTCTTCAATTATGTTGATAGATGAAAGGAGAAATTTAAATGTATGGGCATGGTTAGAGATTGATTAGGGTATTCTTGAATTGGATAGTCTATTGGTGAAATGGGATTTTAATCTTTTGAAAATTGACTTCCTTTATATTCATTTAATGGTTGATTTGTAAGTCCTCTTTATGGATACTTATTTAGAATCTTGAGATGGTAATTGCTTTAGTCATTAAGTAGGTTGGTTTCTTTTATTTGGAACTACGGATAGATAATTGTTGTTATTGCTATGTTGCTGATTTTATGAAAATGATTTGTGTACCACTATAAGGGGGTTCTTGTGAGGAGAAAATTGAGGTCTCCTGGGGAATACCTAGTTGGTGGCTTTTGGTTTTATTAAGTGATTTTGTTGAATTAAAGGTTGATTTTCTTTTTCGTTTCCCTATTTGAGGTGACACCATTGTTGATTTGTGATTAGTGTCTTATGGCTTAAAAACATCAGATTATATCTTCACTTCGCAATATTGTGATATCCTTAAATGTTGAGAATGATTGATCTTTAAAATAATGTTCTTGTTAGATTGTTCAAGTTACTTCTTATTGAATGAATGGATATATTGTATTAGCATGTGTGGTTTTATGGATCCTTTCGATGTGACTTTTCATGAGTTGATTTTGAGTTGGGAATTTTCTCTCAATTAATGTATGTTGTTATTCGTTGGGAACCCATATGTTTTCTTTTGGTTCTTTGCCCTAAGTGGTAAATCGGTTAATGTTATCTTTGTCATGATTGATGATTCTGCTTAAGTTGTTAATGAGCCAAATTGAAAAGTCCTTTGAGTTATGGGTATTCTGAGAGGAGAAAATAGAGGTTTCCCTTGGATTTCCAATTTAGTTCATATCAAGGTTGTTGATGTTGTTTGAATGGAGTTGTTTATCTGATTTTGGTGTATTCACTCATTATATGTAAATTTAAAATAGTTCTTGTGGCCTTGCAAAAAATTGTTGTCAGTTCTTTGATGGGGAAACCCTAGTGTAAAATTTTTGGGAATCTTCCAGAGGCTTGTGTTTATGGTTGGTCAAAGTTCTCTCTTTATGTTCCTTTGATGTGGCAGGTGTTTTGGTATTTGGATTTTGAAAGGGTTGTACGAGAATTGTAAGATTTTGATTATGTGTTTATAGCGAGATGGGTAATGCCTTGCAAGTTTCTCTATTGTGATCAAATGCTCTTGTGATGTTGTACAACCCTTGGATTTTGGTTTTTATGTTTTGAGTGTCTAGAGAGAGAGTGGCTCTAAGTGGGTGGTCGGTGCACAAAGGGGCGCCAGGATAGCCCTCGTTAGAGTGTGATTAATAAGTGAAAACCTAAGTAATTAACTAGGGGGTGGGTAGAATCACATTAAAAAGATAATTGATGCCTCATCCACCTTTTAGTGCTATCATAGGCTAAAGGGGATTGAGAAGGCTGTGGTTAGCAAGATCATTGCCTTGTCTTCATGAAAGGTTAACGGTTCCGCATGAGCAACCTTATGGGGTGGTTCCTTGAGAAAGGTAGCCTGGATAACCATAGATGGAGGCGGCTCCTAGTGCTTGGTTGTTTGGATAATCCATCAGTAGATGGAGGTGGGACCTTGCAATAGGTAGTCTGGAGAATCCATGTTAAGCCATGCGATGACACTCTCCCCTAGTTGCCCAGGTGTTTTACTTTGTTGTGTTCCTTTGGAAGTATGTTACGGGGATTGGTTTAGATTGTCGTTGAATGGACTTATATTGATTTATGGTTTTATCTTTGGTGTACTTTGTGGTCTTGTATGATCTCATTGATATTTGACTTATGACCTTGTACCCTTATGGTACTATGATATGATGTTATTGTATTGTTTGTTTAATTGCAATTTGGAATTGTATTATGTTTATTAATTTAGTTTGTTTTGGAAGTGTTTCATGATCCTCCTTTGGTTACTTGTTTACTAGTCATTGCTTTGACTTATGTGATGAGATTTATGACTTTAAGTTATTATGTTGACTCTTGGATGTTGTTGATTATGTCATTGTAGTCCTTGAGTTTTATGATACTTTTGTATGACGCTGAGTTTTGTGGTTCCCCTCGGTTTCGATGTTATCGGGTTGAGGTCTCTTTCTTGTTAGCTCCTAGCACGAGGTGGGTCTTCTGACTCACATGGTCGGGTGGAATGCTAAGCACCCCATTGGGTCCCCAAATGAGGAGTGGTATGGATTGCGCTATTGCAGCCTCTATTGTATCAGTCATAATATTGTGCATCATGTTATTTTGTGTATGGGTTCCATTCATATTTGGAACACTTTTTGTATCATTGTACTTCTTAAACATTGTACTGTAATGTAATGTTAAACTCTGTGTGGATATTGGCCATGGAAGTTGTTATTCAATGTGTTAAGTTAATCTTGCATATGTGGTATTTATGTACACAGATGGTTTCTTATCAATGAATTTTTTATGTATGTGTTATATCTTTGGATTTTATTCTTTATTGTTGTTGTATGGATCTAAGTCGCGTAATGACTCTTCGTGTACCCCAAGGGATGTATGTGTTAATGAATCTATTTAAATGAAATTCATGTTATGACTTGATGTGTACACATGTATGTTATGTTTATTTAAAAAAAAAATTGTGCTGAATTATTGTTGTGTTGTTGTCCTTTGGGGTTCGGGCGCAATGAGGCTGCTACATATTTAATGCATAGTTTGAAGACACGAAAAACTAGGTATTCATACAATACGTCCACCATCTATGCTTTGAAAGACCAAATGTATACAAGGTTTCAGTAAAATGGTATTTATACTATTCTAATTAAGAACAAATCTTTTTCGGTACAGATTCTAATCCCATCCAATAGCTGCATTATAATGTACCACCATACCGCCAAAGCACTGAAAGATTAATAAAACAAAAATAAAATGATAATAAAGTAGTTGTGTTGGAAGAAATGAAGCCATAACTACTAGAAGACGTCATACTTAGACTATTTAAATATTGTTTTTCTAAGAAATGTCATGTCGTATGGGGAAAGGAAGCCATTTTCGTACCATGTAGAGGGAAAAATTCAACTGGGAATTGTACAAATATTGTCCTGGAAACAAATAATAAACTGGTAAACCAATAAACAATTTCACATTGTTATGGTTTATTTTGTTTCTTAATATTGTCGTACAAAAGAATCTGTAGAAGAAAATTAAAGCTCATATACAAGGAATTTAAGAAGGCACAGAGAAATTTCTGAGGGGTTTCAATTAGACAATTTAAAAGGGCACAGAGATCTCAATAGGTGAGAGTCATGACTAATAGCCTTTGTCCAAGGAATATTTTCGCCTGCCAAGTTTGACATTGAATGGCGAGTGTTGTCTCTCTTGTGCCTTCGAATAAAGGCATAGAAGAATACCACTTTGTGGCTCACATACTTTGATCTCTTGTTGTCTTTGATGAACCTGAATCCTATGCTCTCATGTGTGCTCACATGGACTTGGAGGAGTGGTATTCTAACATTTATAATTATTTGAAGACTGGAAACTTTCCCGATGATGCAATGAAAAACGTTCACACTTAGATATGAAAACTTTAAGTTCGATACACTATATTGTTGGATGTTCTTTATTGAAAGTCTTACAATGGTTTGCTTCTTTAGTGTCTCAATAAAGAAAAAATACCCCTTTCCCTTGAGGAAGCCCACTCAAGTCCTGGGGAGACATTTTGGTGGTAAATCCCTAGTGCAAAAATTGGCTCACATGGGACACTTTTGGAAAATGATGGAGCACGAATCTTTTGCCTTTGTCAAGAAGTGTTTACAATGTCAACATCATAATCGTCTTATTCACGCTCATGCTCAAGAGCTTCAAAATAAAACCTCTCCTTGGCCATTCACAAAATGCGGGTTGGATATTATTGGAAAAATATCACCTCCTTCTTCTAAAGGACATGTCTTCATCATCACCACAACAAATTACTTTATGAAATGGTTCAAATCCAATCCACTTCAAACCATGAACAAAAAATTCATATGTAGCTTTCTTCTAAATAATATCATTATGCAATTTGAATTTCCTTCTACCCTTGTCTCTAACACTGGTACCCCATTTAAGAACAAAAATTTGAAGCGATTCTTGGAGAATTATCACATGCAGCATCAATTTTATACACCATACTATCCTCAATCTAATGGCCAAGTTGAACATGAAATAAAACTTTTGAGCTAGTTCTCAGAAAAACAATAAACAAACATCACAAAGATTGGCATACTCAAATTAACATATGCCTTGTGGGCCTATCGAATAAGTGTTTGTATGACGACTAGAACAATGTTGTACAACCTCATGCATGGTGTTGAGGTTATCATGCCTTTAGAGTTGTAAATTCCATCCTTGTGAGGTTTTCTTAAAGGGTTAATTGATGATGAGACTTATTGTGCTAATCGCTTGCATCAACTTGAGTTGCTCGATGAGCATCGACTACAAGCCCTCAACCACCTTCAAGATTTTCAATAACTTTCTAAACACTGCAATCAAGGTGTTCTTCCTATGACTTTCAAGGTATGTGACCTGTTCTCTATTAGAATCTGAGAAATATAAATGTGCCACCTAATAAAAAAGGGATGTTCAACCCTAATTGGTTCGGCCTTACATTCTCATCTCCATATATGGTTATGTCTCTTATGGGTTGTCATATATGGATATACCACCTCTAAAAGAACCTGTCAATGCAATGCATCTCTATCAATACTATGAATAGTGTCTATGTGTCATGTGTGTAATGCTCATCCCTCACATATTACAATTTTTTATACTATGATATTCATTCATTGACACATTGTTGCATTTTTTTCTATGATGTCAACATGTGTGTTTGGAGGGTCAATTTATTTAATTAGGAATTACATACATACATGTGTTTATTATGTTATGTATCCATGCATTGCATTTGATACATCTTTTGGTTAGGCAATCAGATCAACATTGTATTTAATTAGCATACATTCATGTGTGTTTATTTGATCATGATAAGAATCTAATCTAAACATATATCCATAAGTAAAACATCCATCACATCATCACATGTGGAAGTAAAAGCATACACATAAAGATGAACATCATGATGTCAAAATTAGAATCTCTCTCTCTCTCTCTCTCTCTCTCTCTCTCTAGCACCTAGGTGTGTGGCTCCTTGAGCCCTAGTGGAGATCATGGTCAAGGCTGGATGGAGGTGATAGAGCATGATCTGTGTGATCACGAGACTGACATGCTCACCCATAATCCTCAGATCTCACCTCCCAGCTCGACTATCTTTAGTTGGGTCCTCCTTAGGTACTCCTGCAATTATGAATTTTCCACCAAACTCGCAACTATAATACTTTCCTATTAAGGTCATTAATATGATTCTATAGTGTTATGTGCCTCTTAGAACTATCCTCTCATCATGGCCTGGTCTTGCTCAGTGAGTGAAGTTTGTTGCTCTACCCACCACTGATCCCTCTGTCTAGTGAGTGTGGAGATGTAAGCAGTCCTCTACACCACCTCCACCCCATGCCTCCAGATAGGCTATCCCAAGAAGCACCACAAGCTTTAAAAGGTGGGCATGTCACCTCATTGAAGCTAGCTTGTATGCCTCTAGGATGTTCCCCTAAAGCAGCATGACCAAAGCCACCTCTGAGATACATTGTGCAAAAAATGTAGTCCATTCTTGTGTTGGATGTTGTAGATGTGTTGCTGATATGTGGTTGTCATTGATGTCAACACTATTAGCATTTGGTGTATTAGTGGTTGTATATGTCGAGGATATTGAGGAAATTGTAAAAGAAAGTGTTCTAGGTTCCCAATGGAACTGTACAGGTCATGAAGGTGTCTTGTTCTTCACGTTGAAGATTAGTTGGTGTGGTTTAAAGGGTTTATTTTTTAGTGTATTTAGATCATCTACCGGAAGTTTTAGAGCTTTGCATGAAGTTTTGATTGTATTATTGTTTGATAGTGTTTTTGTGGTCTCTATCAGTGTTCCTGAATGAAGATTGTGTGATTCTGTTAATCTCAGTTCTTGCAGATATTTCTCTGTTGTTTATTGGTGCTCTTGGATGTTTCTAGATCATTCTCTATCTTTGCGGTACCCTCCTTAACATAGGGACCACCACCTGACCATACTCAAACCAATGGATTTAGATGTGGCTAGTATCATCACTAGGGTTTGTGTGCTCTACACATTACTATAGGACCTCAAATCTCTCTTGGGCTAAGCATGCCTCATCTAGTACTACCCATCATCCATAGATGGGTAGGTTGGTTATCTTATAGACATCTTCCAATGTGATAGTCATCTCACCTATCATTAGGTTGAAGGATAAGGTGGTAGATTCCCTATGCTCCATCAACACCATGAACATTCGGGCATGGTATAACATCTCTAGCATAGTTAAGGCCCACCATAGGCCTACTTTCCATAGGTGTGCCTAGTCGTCAGGGTGCATATATTGTTCTTGGTCATGCAACATCGTAAGCACATGCCCGCCTTTGTGCTTGTGCATGTCACAATAGTCTTACAAAAAGGACAAAAGATTTAAGTCAAATGCATATACATCTAAATTTTTCTCAAACAACCTCTAGGATGCAAGCCTACCACATAGATGTATATGCAATGTGTTTCTATTTGAGGTCATCCACCATGAAAGCTACCATATGATAGCATGTTTGGCAGATTCCAGCATGACTGAAGGATGCCAACACATCAATCGAATGCCTTCATGCCATCGGTATGCCTACACTATGAAAATTGAGAAAAACTATTAAAAAATAATATAAAATTCCAAATAAAGGTTGATTCAAACTCACCTGATCAACCTCACCTCCCTCCACCACCACTCGGTGTAGCTACTTGATCACTAGAGGTGTAAAGATGGTGATAGAAGGAATTTTTGAGAGAGAGGAAAATTGTTTTCCTACTTGGTTTTGAGCGTTGTAAAGGGTTGAATGTAACTAGTTGTCATAGGAATATTAGCATCTACTATGTGAGATAGGGTTGTGAGTGATTGATTAGCTTCCTAAGATTATCCACTAGACATTGTCTTTCCATTTAAAGGCTCAATACTTATGTATTCTTGAAGTCCTTCTAGATCTTTATCCAATTGTTTTAGTTTATCTTCAGGGAAATGGTAAATAGCAACCTCCAAGTCCACATGAATTTTAGGTTGCAACGTAGACATGGGAAATGTAAGATTAGAGAGGGAATCCAAGATGGATTGAGTAGACACAATGCATTTAATGAAATAGTAATAAGACTCAAGCTCAACGCTAGTAGTGATTGTAGTGTGGGAAGCCATAAGTTTGAAACTACATCTCATGAGGGTATTAGCTATGGGACACCAAGTAGTGAAGCTCATAAATTTTTTATTAGTTTCAAGACACTTTAGTGCTCATATAAGGAAAGGTAAACACTGTACAGTCACAAAAAGTAAAATAATTTATACACAAAACCAAAAATTACACAGAAATACAAAGACAGAACTATGGTCCAAATTTGAACCAAAACTAATTGGACAAGGGTGCTAGGTGCCCTAGAATAGTGAGGTTATTTTTCCTAGTTTCAAAATATGGATATGTACTTATATTGTTTAATGATCCTAATCTTTAAATTTTCAAGTCTAGCAACAAGCAAATTTTCAAAAATGAATAAAATTCCAATTTTGCAAATATGTAAAACACAATATGCATGCAATTTCAAATTTTACAAACAATGCCATATGTTCCAAAAGTAATTTTCAGATTGTAAAATGCAACAATGAACTAAATGTAACTTGAAAAATCTAGAAATTATAATTTTTCTATCTTTTGAGATGATAACAACAATCTAAATTTTCACTTTTTCAACAACATATCCATGCATAAATGGTAATTTAAAAAAAATCAGATTCTTATTAGATTTTATCATGACCTAATGGAGATTTATCAGTGTAATTATTGACTATATCTATCTTGAAAAAATAAAAATTAACATTATTTATCTTTTGAATTGAAAATGCTATGGAAATTTTTACTTCTTCAATACTTTTTATGACAATTTTCATGAGTAAATCACAAATTCAAATTTTTTCAAATTGTATGTAGATTTTAACATGAACTAATTGAGATTTTAGAAGATTTTAATGTGCACTAACATTAGAGTTCACCAAAATGTGATATTAGAAACAGGGATATAGTCTGTAAATCACACTTGTTCCAATATCACAAGGGAAGAGGTGACTAAAATTGATCTCAAACACCCACTTGAGCACTAACCTTAATGGAAGAGAAACAATGGCACATCAGGGTTTTAGTCCTTTGTGAAAATGATGATGTTTATGATGATGTGATTGCAACTTAATTTGATAATTCAATGATGTTCCTAGGTTAACTAAGAAAATATAGCAAACTAAGACGATTTCTCGAATAATACAAAATTGAAAGGCATAAACAAAGTTGATAATAGAAAAAAGGTAGACATAGGGGAACCTTGCATATGAATTTGGGGTTGATCTGGCTAGACAAGGGTGTTGGGTTCCCTATAATGTGAACATGATACTCAAAATTAGGTTATAGAATCTTGTTGCTCCATGTCTATAGGTTCTTCCTTTTTGGACTTAGTGTTGGAATCTTCATCAATCATTGATAAATCCAATTTCCCTAATTTTTTGAATTGTAGGGATTGAATTCCTGAATAAAAAATAAGGTCTTCAATCCTCTTCCATTTCACTTCAAATCTATAACCTACACAAAAGAAAGAGGAGAATCATATAGGGGCTTACCTAAGTCAAACCTTGTTTTGGTATTTCTACCTCCATAATGGCTATGATGGTGTAAAAGAGAGCTTACCCTTAGTTAGGCAAAGGTTAAATTCTAAATAAGTGATAAATTGACAATTGTTGCAACTTACCACTTGATCTGCATTCCCTGATGGATTGAAGTCATTCTACTCATCACCTTCAAGGAGAAATTAATACATTATTTGAAGTCCTACTTGTGTTAGTACTCACAAAAAAAATAGGCATGAAACATGAAAAAACTCACATAAAAATATGATACATTGCTAACATGATTCTTGACTTGAATAATATTTCTATAATTCTACTAGGTCTTCTTTTCATTGCTCAATTGTTCAATTCAAAATGCTAATATTGCTTCTCAAAGTTACTATGATTAAAATGGTGAAAACGAATTGTATTTATATATAATTCTTTAATTTCTCAAATAAACAATCAATGACTGAGAAATTATTTTAGATTTTCAAATGTTAAAATGCTAACACTAGCATATTTTAAATTGATCTAATATACGCTAGACAAGGGAATGGGGTGTCCTAGCCTAGACCTATCATTTTGAAGCCTTAAGAATTGGTAAATGATTATGAAATCATTATTTTGAATTCCACTTTTGATTTTTTGAATATTATTATAAAATGGGAAAAATAAATGCATAGTTGTGTCTAAGCACATGAGGGGGAGGTAAACCTTGTATGAAATTTTTTATGGTGAAAATTTATGATGCTACAAGTAATCATGAATAAATTTCTCATAAAGTGGAGTAAAGGAGAAAACCCAATGTGAAATAAAAACCCTTATCCAAAAGAGAAATGATACAAATCCAATGAAATGTACAAAAGAAGAAGATAAGTGATAGATGGAGAACTCAATATGACCCCCCAAGAACTACCTCTAGCACAATGTACTATCAATGTTCCCTCCATAAGAGAGAAAAGAGAGCTCTGTGTGACCCCTAGAAATATTAAAATTTGAATAAACAAATAAAACATTTACTGCTTATTATTCATGAAAAGAGTTTACAAATTTATAGATGTAACTAATTTCAACAACTTCCTATAATCATGACCTAACTATTTTGATAGAAAAATAAAACTATTGACAGCTAACTGGGCATCTAATGACAACAAACTAGAGAGGACTAGAAACATATGCTGCTCTCTATTGACATGTTGATGACACATACATGTATGCTAAACTACTATTGGAGTGTTATATTCCAACACCCCCTCTTAACACTACTACATATAAATAAAAGAAAATACATTATGTAGAAGTTGTTCTTTGTAAATAGTTCTCAGACTAGTAAGAATTCTTCAAGCTACTCCCCAACAATAGTATAGTCATTTAGCTATCATCCAAGTTCCTAACATCATTGGACACCATTTGTGCATGAAGTGTCTCATTACCCTCGTAAGTGATGATGATGAACTTCTAGGTATTGGATCTCCCTTGAATTATTGGACACCAATCCTCACATGTATGTCTCATAACCCCAATGAGGTATAGTTTCTTCGATCCAAAATCACCACAGACTATTGAGCATCTATCTATCCGCTACTGCATCCTTCCATGTCTTCAAAGTGTTGGCCTCTTCAAAATAAAATAACAAATTCATTTTCAATGAAGTCATCATCACTATCATCTGGTGGTTCATCATAAATGGCTAACATTCTCTTAGTTCTTATAGTTCAGCAACAACAAACTTCACTGTAATAGCAACAACAAACTT
>VDFB02370593.1:0-42362 GCA_007258455.2 Sequoia sempervirens | reverse complement strand
AGCTCTTCCTCCTTTTGAGGTGCCGGCCCCCATGAAAAGCCACTCTCCCAAAGACCCCGAAACGTAAACCAAAACAAGGCAAGGGTTGTACCATCAGAACAAAGGATAAATCTCAACCAAATTCATGCAAGGCATTACCCATCTCGCTAAAGCACAAAATCAAAACCCAAATCAAAACTCGTACAACCCTTCTAAAATAATCATACTATTATCTTGCAACTTCAAGAGTACAAACAAAACGAGGATAACATTCAAAGATTAAATCACGCCTATGGAACTAAGGTTCACAATTACTAAAATTGGGTTTGTAAGATCAATAGGGTCCCAACCATACAAAAGTCCAAATGATAACTCAAGGAAATAAAGAAGTCATGCAAATTAAGAAAATAGACTAACGCAATAATTGTCACAAAAAGTTAATATAATTCTTTTTAAATTACATTACAAAACCTCTCTTTTTCCTTTTTTATGATTTAAGGATAAATTTCTAATATTACTAAAAAAACTTCAATTCTCAATAAAATTTTACCTTTTGCACAATAATCACAATTATAATATTCATGATAAAGATGAAAGAAATATATATGTATATTTTAAATATATATATAAATATATGTAAACCTAAATTCCAAACCAATTAATATATTTTAAATATATATATATATATATATATGTATATATATACATATACATATACATATATACATATATACATATATATATATGTATATATATATATGTATATATATACATATATATATAAACAAAACAAAACTCGGGCCATTCCCAAAAAGGTCGTTCGGCCAAGTACATGGGCTGCGCTCAACAGTGTTGTTGACTGCTGTGGCAGCCTTTGGCTGCGGAAAGGTACAAAGGGGTACGGCTACAGCCGTCCCTCCCCAAATTCCTCAATAATTTTTTTTTTTAATATTATTATTTTTTAAATATAACAAAATATTTATAGCTATACACAAGTTCGCCCAAAACAATAAATACAAATGCTAGATGAAAGAAAATTTGATTTAAAAATATATATATATATATAGATACGTATATGAATATATATATACATTGTATATATATATTTTACATATGTATATACATATATCTTCAATATCACTTCTATAACATAGGGAAATTCATTTCCCACAACAATATTAAAGAAAATTAGAATCAATTTTAGAATCCAATGGTAGATTTCTTTTATAGCTAAATTGTAAAAAGAAAACACAGAACATTTTCAAAAACCTAGATAAATTTCTTCAGAGATATCTAACAACCAACAAAATTTCTTTTCTTAAATTGATCAAATATATTTATTCATATATCTAATTTTATTTTCTTTTTCTTTTTTGAATCAGGAACTAAAGAAGAAGCAGGAACCCTAGAGTCCCAATATTAAAAACTTGATGAAGTCACTTGATCTAGATAGCCCCTTTCAAATAACTTTTGTTCCTTCCTCCGTAATCCTCATCTCCAGCCTTTCCTTGAAAGATTCTCTTAATCTAACTTAATCCGTAATATCCTCTCTTTCCAAATAAAGTTAGAAAAAAACTAAAAAAGATTTATTGCGTAAGAACATGGGAAAATCCCATTTTCAAAACTCCATATTTTTGTAACTTCTGTAATTTCCCATGAATCCCCAAAAGTCTCTCAAAATTTGCAATTAAATAAAATATAACTCTTCCTTTTCGAAAGCTCTAAAAATCCACATTAAAAGAAATTTTCTAATTTTTAATTCCAGCTTTTCAGCCAAACTCAATACTCATTTGTCCTTTTATCTTTTCTTTTCTTTTATTGATTTTTTTCCTATTTAACAATACTTTCTGCTTTAATTTTGATTTTGCAAGCTTTACTTGGAATCCACAAAATTTGATTTATTTAATTTATTTATTTCATAATTATCCTCAACAATCTAATTTAATTAAATTAACAAGATATAGATTTAATATTTAATTAACACTTAAATAAAACACATGACTTTTAAAATAAAAATTTTATACTCTTTATTACAAATTAAACCAACACTAATAAAACATTTAGTAACATCATTTCATTAAATAAATCACATCATACAAATTACCGACGTAAAATACATACCAAAATACACTCACAAAAATTACTAGAATAAATTGCAAAATGACAAAAACAAAGATGCACAATACCACTCAATTAGGACGGTTTGAATGGGATGAGGTGAATTCCTTGTCATCTCTGTTTCAACATTATGCCCGTTGGGTTATTTGATGCTCGCCCTGTCCTGTCGAAGGAGGTGGAATCGAGACTCTTTACCTGCAATCCCTGCATACAAACAAGGTTGAGTACATGTACATATATATATAATCAAAGAATTACATTGTGAGAAGGAATAGCAGTGTAGCAGGACACTTGTAAACGAGTGGTGCTACACTGTCCTCTTACCAAAACTATACTAACAAGTATAATATCAATGATGAAATAACATTTCTAACTAACTGATCACATCATAAAATATATTACTAAATCACTGCATCATAATATATTACTGAAATCAACTAGCATCACCAAACCATAATGTCATATCAAAGAACCATGTCCACTAATGAAATAGCATCATCACCAAATAGTCAAACTATCTAAACCAAACAATAAATAGTACTATCACAGTCATGAAGTATCATGCAAAAAGCATAGAAAGAAAACAAGTCTAAATAGTAAAAGGAGGGGTATTACACTTCCCCGTAAATCAGCCTTTACTTCCTAGAAGTTGGTAAATAAAAGAAAATAAGATTTTCTATCACGAGGCATCCTCCCATGCCAGATCACAATGCTAGGAAACCGCCGAACTCCTTTTGAGCTCAAATTCTAAGCCTTCTAAGTCAATAATTTCCTCATCCCCATCTAGAGCCTCTACACTTGCACCCTGGTACCCAACCTGGTGATCGTCAACTATGGAAAATGATCGATGAGACCTTTCCGCATCTCCCACCATTAGCTCACAAGCGGTTGGTCTCTGATTAAATCTAGAGGTTATCTTTTGTGGACACAATCTAGCGATATCTCCTTACTACCCACATGAGTAGCAACTAGTACCTCAGCCAAATCCTCTACCCTTGGATGGAGCATTGGAATGTTGAAAGCTTCCTTGACTCGACGCTGACTGAAAACTAGGTGTAGGCCGCCAAAATGCTCCCAACAAGCCCGGGTTCTAGTTCCAATCCCAAAACTGAAAATTGCCACTCGGCCGAGATTGAGTGCTCATGCTCGGCCGCAATTGCCGCCGATGCTCAAGCAGATGTTAACCCACTTTAGAGGGGGTGTAAACTTGTTTTGAGAAGATCCCGCAGCAGTGACCCACCTCCATGAGTGCTAAACCAATTGTAGGCACACCTCACCCATCCTCCATGTGACGACCTAAGGCCATGGAAAAATTTTCCTCTACCAAACGAGCCTTCTCAACTGCCATTTCCATCGTCTTTGGTTCGAAGAAACGCACACCTCCACTGATGCAGGCATTTAAGCCTTGAACAAAATGATGCACCAACATGCCGATCCCTGCATACTACTTCAACTCATAGAAGCGACGCTCATACTGTTCCATTGACATCGACAACTACTTGAGATCATGAAACTCGTCAGCCCTGTGTTGCCTCCAATGGTCTGAGAGGAAACGAGCCCTAAACCTATCCAGAAATAATTATCATATGACCATACTGATATCAAGGTGTAATTTTTGTTCTTGAAGATGCCACCAAGTAAATGAAAAACCTCGCAGATGCATAACTACGCAATGAGCTTTGGTATTGCTACCATAGCGGTGCATGGCGAAGCAATGATCCAAGTCAATTAGCCATGTTTCAGCTTCTAGTCCTCCTCTTGAACCATTGAATGTCGGTGGGTGAGCTCTCATCAAATCTCTCATATGGCCTGAGATCACTGCATCATGATCCATAGTTATTTCCCTTCGTCTCGGTGACCTTTCTGTTTCTCTCTCATCCTATCACACCTCCTCTAGTCTAGGTTCCAACCAATCTAGAATCTCTCCTAGAATGTGCTACAACTGACCGTCTAATCGAGGCTGTCCTAGGTTCTGACCACTTGATGGATTGTTGTGAAGACTCTATTGTTCCTCATGCTTAGAACCATGGGAACTAGGAATTGAGGGACTTTTTTGGTTTTCTCTACAACCAGTACCATGACCTCTTGCTCGGCCACGTCCTCTACCTTGAGGCATATTTCTACGCAACAAGATAAAGGTACAAGTGAGCTCAAGAGTTAGACGCAAGGTTGCCTAATGGACCAAACTACCCAGAGACCCCAGTGTTTGCAAACCTAGCTCTGATACCAAGTTGTAACGCCCGTCGTGTAAACCCCAGAGAACAAACATTGCAAACAATTTTTTTTAAAAAAATACAAAGTAAACATGCAACTAAACATTAAAACATATTTACATTGCACAATAACATTATAATGTCCAGTCCTCTGGGGCACGCGAGGTCACATCGCATAACAATTCTTAACAAAAAGATAAAAGATGAAACTAAATAACTTATTAAAAATTACATTCATCATAACATTACAATTTAACCATTTACAGAAGTACATCCATGAACCATAAGTAAAAGTATTATTACATCACATATTACAACCATAATGAATCTCATACAATAATATTAACAAAGGTTCTTAAATAATACATCATCGTTTAAACATTACATTACATGTTCTTGATAAATGAATTACAATAAATCTCCCATACATGTGGGATAAATACATAGTACAGTAACATCAGAAATACAAACAAACATCAAGTACAAGCTCCAACTAAAGAATGCTGATGGGGAACCCAACGGTGTAGAGCACGTTCCACCCAACCACGTGGGTTACAAATAACCCACCCCCCATTCTTAGATGCACGACAAGGAAGTAACCACAACCATGAACACCCTAAACCAATCCCAATAAAAGACAACATAGAATAATAACTCCGAAACAACATCAAGGATTACAAGGACATAAATGAAAACATTCATGAGTCAACATAATAAAGTTAAAGCCATAAATCTCATCACAACAAAACAAGGCCTTAACCATTAACGAAGTAACCAAAGAACAATCATGAAACATTCCCAAATGAAACTGAAACAACAAACAAAATACAATTCCAAAGGCAACCAAGAAACAAGGCATAAGGGTGTCTAGTGGAGAGTGTCATCGCATAGCTTACATGTGTTATCCTGGCCCTTCCTCCAACCTGAGGCGCTGACCCCATCTATGGTTATCCTAGCCCTTCCTCCTACTTGAGGCACCGGCCCCATAGGGTAGCTCATGAGGAGCCGTCAACCTCTTGTGAGGACGAGGTTACGACTTTTCCGACCACGACGTTCTTAGTCTACCATTAGTCTGTGCTAGACCTAATGCATAGACTAGGTATCCAATTATTATCTTATGTGTTTTACTACCCATCCCCCTAAGTTCTATTATTAGGTTTTCACTTGTTACACTACTCTTGCATGGGTTATCTTGAGCTCTTCCTCCTTTTGAGGCGCTGACCCCCACGAAGAGCCACTCTCCCAGAGACCTCAAAACATAAACCAAAACAAGGCAAGGGTTGTACCATCAGAACAAAGGATAAATCTCAACCAAATTCTTGTGAGGCATTACCCATCTCGCTAAAGCAAATAATCAAAACCCAAATCAAAACTCGTACAACCCTTCTAAAATAATCATACTATTATCTTGCAACTTCAAGAGTACAAACAAAGCGAGGATAACATTCAAAGATTAAATCACGCCTATGGAACTAAGCTTGACAATTACTAAAATTGTGTTTGTAAGATCGATAGGGTCCCCACCATACAAAAGTCCAAATGATAACTCAAGGAAATAAAGAAGTCATGCAAATTAAGAAAATAGAGTAATGCAATAATTGTCACACAAAGTTAATATAATTCTTTTTAAATTACATTACAAAACCTCTCTTTTTCCTTTTTTACGATTTTAGAATAAATTTCCAATATTACTAAAAAAAAACTCCAATTCTCAACAAAATTTTACCTTTTGCAAAATAATCACAATTATAATATTCATAATAAAGGTGAAACCAATATATATATATATATATATATATGTATATATATTTTAAATATATATATAAATATATGTAAAACTAAATTCCAAACCAATTAATACATAAAACATATATATATATTATAAATATATATATATACATATATATACATATATATATATGTTTATTATATACATATATATATATATATATATATACATATATATATAGATACATATATATATACATATATATATATATATATGTATATATATATTCATAAATAAAACTTAGGCCATTCTCAAAAAGGCTGCTCGGCCAAGCTACATGGGCTACGCCAATGAAGTGCTGGGACTGCCACACATAGCAGCTTAGAATGACTATTACATGCTAGCCGGCAATAATGTTGTGGCAAATAAGTATCATGGGCAAGGCACACGGGTGTAATGACTACAACCGCCCCTCTCCCTGGGCCCCTCAATTTTTAAAAAAAAAAAAAAATATAACAAAGATTTACTTGGGCCATACACCCGTTTTCCCAAAACAATAAATACACACTTGATGAAAGAAAATTTTATTTAAAATATATATATATATATACATATATGAATATATATATATACATTGTATATATATACATTGTGGCTATATATATATATTATACATATATATATCTTCAATATCACTTCTATAACAGAGGGAAATGAATTCTTCCCACAACAATATTAAAGAAAATTAAAAATCAATTTTATAATCCAATGGTGGATTTCTTTTATAGCTAAATTCAGAAAAGAAACATAGAACATTTTCAAAACCTAGATAAATTTCTTCGTAGATATCTACCAACCCACAAAATTTCTTTTCTTAAATTGATCAAACATATTTATTCATATATCTAATTTTTTTTCTTTTTCTTTTTTGAATCAGGAACTAAAGACGAAGCAAATGGAACCTGGAGTCCTGCGTTGACGAAAACTTGATGAAGCTTCGCTTGATCTAGATAGCCCTTCAAATAACTTTTGTTCCTTCCTTGAGAACTTCATCTCCAACTTTCCTTGAAAGATTCTCTAATCTAACTTAATCCAGAATATCCTCTCTTTCCAATAAAGAAAAAAAAACTAAAAAGATTTATTGCAGAAGAAGAACATGGGAAAATCCCATTTTGAGAAACTCCATATTTTTTGTAACTTCTGTAATTTCCCGTGAATCCCCAAAAGTCTCTCAAAATTTTCCATTAAATAAAATATAACTCTTCCTTTTTCGAAAGCTTCTAAAAATCCAATATAAAAGAAATTTTCTAATTTAATTTCAGCTTTTAAGCCAAACTCAATACTCATTCGTCCTTTTTATCTTTTCTTTTCTTTTATTGATTTTTTTCTATTTAACAATACTTTTTGCTTTTATTTCAATTTTGCAAGCTTTACTTGCAATTCACAAAATTTAATTTATTTATTTCATAATTATCCTCAACAATCTAATTTAATTAAATTAACAAGATACTAATTTAAATATTTAATTAACACTTTAAATAAAACACATGACTTTTAAAATAAACTTTTATATTTTATTACAAATTAATTCAACACTAATATAAACATTTACTATCATCATTTAATTAAATAAATAACATCATACAAATTACCAACATAAAATA
Source organism: Sequoia sempervirens (assembly GCA_007258455.2). Lineage (NCBI taxonomy): Eukaryota > Viridiplantae > Streptophyta > Pinopsida > Cupressales > Cupressaceae > Sequoia > Sequoia sempervirens. Next base: position 34,659 of record VDFB02370593.1, on the reverse strand, counting down.
CATACCAAAATATACTCACACAAATTACTATAATAAATTACAAAATGACAAAAGAAAGACGCACAATACCACTCAATCAAGACAGTTTGACAACATGGGACGGGGTGACTTCCTTGTCATCTCTGTTTCAACATCATGCCATTGGGTAAATTTGATGCTCGCCCTGTCTTGCCAAAGCAGGTGGAATTGAGACTCTGTACCTGCAATCCCTGCATACAAACAAGGTCGTGTACATGTACTATATATATATATATATATATAATCAAAGCATTACATTGTGAGAAGGAATTACAGCATAGCAGGGCACTCGTAAACAAGTGGTGCTACATTGTCCTCTCATCAAAACCATACTAACAATCATAATATCAATGATGAAATAACATTTCTAACTAACTAATCACATCATAAAATAAATTACTAAATCACTGCATCATAATGTATTACTAAAATCAACTAACATCACCAAACCATAATGTCATATCAAATAACCATGTCCACTAATGAAATAGCATAATCCCCAAATAGTATAACTATCCAAACCACCAAATCAAAACAATAAATAGTATCATCACCATCTCAAAGTATCAAACCAAAAAGCATAGAAAGAAAGCAAGTCTAAACAGTAACAGGAGGGGTATTACAATCAATCTATTTCAATTGATCAATTTACACAGAGGATCTAAATTGTTTTCTATAGAGGTTTGATTTTCACGGCAATATTTTAAAAACAAAAGCTTCTACAATAATGAAAACCTCTTCTAATCTTTTATAATTTGCATTACAATAATTAAATAACTCTTTCAAAAAAAACTCACAAAATAATTAAGGAACTTGTTCTAGAAGAATTGTTTCGTCAAGGATTGATGTCAAGCTTCTCTGTAACCTCAATTTTCCAATGTTGCCAAAGAAGCTTCCTTGTAGTGTCCCTCAGGTTTAACACTTGGTTTTAGTTTGTCTTTGTTAGGTTGATAGTTTAGCAACACCCCTCCGTTTTGGCTCTTTGATCGGCAGTGTTTTCTTTGTAATGGTTGTGTTTGATTATGCTTTGACTTTGGAACTTGGTTGCTTTTGACCGCTATCTGTTAAATGATGTGAATGATATATTTTGATGTGATATTATTTTACTCTGATGTTACCTTTATGGCATGTTTTGGATTAATTTAGAAAATAACCGATTTAATGATGTTTTATGCTTGTGATCATATCATTGATGTTAGAATCATCAGTTAGTAATTATGTATTGGTGAATGGGATGGGATTGTATCACTCACTTGTGAGTGCCCTACGATTCTGAGATTCCCTCTTCACAGTGTGTTTGATCATATTATATATATGCATGTTCGATGTACCCTTTGTTGCAGGTTGACAGGTACATGATATCGACTCCACCTGGTTTCTAGGTTTGAGCGTGCCCATTGACCAACGGAAATTGATTGGGAGATAGTAGCTAGGTTTTCCGTGCCAAGTCGTCACCCTAGCCATAGCGTGTCGTCGAGTTGTTGTCGGGTTGGTTGTGTTAATTTGGCCCATTTCACCTTGAGTATTGATTTAATTGCAAATTATAGAGGTTATTAAATGGCTTGCATAGTTAAATTGATGTTTAAATATATTTATTTGCAATGTTGAAACGTCATTTATATTATTGATTGATTTGTTTTAATCAATAAAATCAGATTGAATTTATTGATTAATTAGATTAAGGGTGATATATTAAATGAGATAGTTGTTTTGGGAAATTATTGTATATTATGATTTAATTAAAAATCAAAGTAGAAATCATGTGGATAGTTAGAATTAAATTAAAATAAATAAATAAAAGGAGAATGGGTTTTGAATCTCACTTTTGAAATTTATTGAGAAAGTAAATTATTTGCAAAGAATGTATTCTTTTATTTTAGGGAATTTTGAAAAGTGCATGAGGTTTGAATTAGAAAATAGAAATTTGTTTTAAATATAAAAATTGGGAATATCTTCCAAATGTTTTTAAAAATATATTTAGTGAGTGGGATTTTTAGGGTTTTTGGCCAAATTTGGAAAAAGCTCTATTTTTTAGCATCTCCATTTTCATTTTGGTGGGGGATGATTTTTAGAAATTTTGGTGGAGAGTTTTGTTGGTGGCTTTGCTTGGATTTGTGAAGGAGATTGAAACTCTTGCTTGAGTTGGATTCAAAGGAGGAATGGGAAAACACCATTGTTGAAGGCTTCAAGCTTTTGAGGAAAAATCAGGTTCCTCTTTGTTCTTGCTTTGTTTCATTTTGAAAATAGGTTAAATCCTCATTATGCTATTTAGAAATCTTTGAAATGTTGTTTGAATCCAATGAAACCCATGAGAAATTGTTTTGAAAACTTGCATTTTGTGGTGGGATTTTGAAAAGAAAACCAAAACTAGAATCAAGCAAAGGAAAAATAGAATGAAAACCAAGAGAGATTTGTTGTCAAAACTAAAATCTAAACCTTGTTGTTGTGTTGGAAAAATTCATTGTTTTGGTTGCAAGATTTTGTTGGGAATATGCACAATAAGACCCACAAGTTTATTTATAAATGTCCTAGGGTTTCCATTTATTTATTTTCTGGAATATAACCCTGTGTTTTTTGTTATGAATATGGGAAATACTCCTGCATTTTATGAAGAGTTTATTTTTATATTTTATATATATATATATATATATATATAAAATAAATTTTTGGGGTTTTTGGTTGAAGTGGGGAGGCATGGAAGCCACCCCCACTACCGCCGCCACTACCCGTAGGGAGGTGAGCCGTGTGCAGGGCACACAGACCACCGCCCATAGGGAGGCGGACGCTGTGTGCCATGCACACAGTCCCACCGCCTGTGGGAGGCAGACGCTATGTGCCGAGTACACAGGCCCGCTGCCCATGGGGGACAGACTGTGTGTAGAGCACACAGGCCCACCGACCATGGGGAGGCAGGGCAGCGTGCACCCTAACTAGGGCTTCCTTTCGTTAAAAAGGAAAGTTCAATTTCTTTCATGAAAAATGTAAATTCATTTTTTAATATTATTTTAATATTATATATATATATATATATTATATGATAATATATATATGTACTATATATATAATATATATATATTATATTATATATATATGTTATATGTATATAAATATATATATTTAGTATTATTTAAATATTAAAATATATGCTATTAAGTATATTTGTTTTGGAATATAATTGTATTCAAGTAGAGATAAGATTTAGTTGATTTATCTAATGCTAAATTGAAATAAAGATTAATTAATTTTAATTAAATGTTGAATTTATTAAAATATTTTGATTATGAATATAATTGTTAAACTTGGAGATAATGAATGATTTATTTTAATCAGATGAGATTTATTTGATTTATTTAATGCTAAGTTGAAATAAAGACTAATTTATTTGATCTAAATGTTATTTATCAAATGTGTTAATTATAGAATATGATGGCAGAACTTAGGGTAAATGATTGACTAATTATTTAATCTAAATGTTTTATTAATCAAGTGGTTTTATTTATAGTATATGATAATGAAACTTAGAGAGAACGATTGATTTAAATTTTAATTAGATGACTTCATTCATTAAAGTGTTTTGATTATGATTATAATTGTGAAAATTAGAGTTAATGAATGGTTTATTTTAGTCAAATGACTTTAATCATCAAAATGCTTTGATTATGGATCTAATTGTGAACCTTAGAGTAAAATGATTGGTTTTTAAATATTTCCATGTCATGAAATGAAATTGGTGTATTTGATTGGATAATTGCAAGAAATGGAAACTATGATTGACTAGATTTAGGAAATCCGAACATTAGTTTATTTAACTGCTCAAAATTCTTTTAGTGTTTATTTGTTCTTTCTCGATGTTGGGAGAATAGAGTAAATGTTTTGAAGTCTTACAGATAAGGGTTCGTTTATTGGTATGGGTTGTTGTTATGTTAGTCAACTTTTGATGTGTCATGGAAAGTGCGTATAGTTACACCCTGTTGTTTCACCTGGTTTTCACAAACGGGGATGGTGTGTGCCTCCTTGGGATTAGGAGAGGGTTATGTAATTTGTGCCTCCTTTGGAAGGAGTGGGTTTTGTATTTTGGTTTCCTCCAATGTTTGGAGTGGGTTTTGTACTTTTGTTCCTCCAGTGTTTGGAGAGGGTTTTGACCTTGTTGCCTCTAGTGTTTGGAGAGGGTCTTGACCTTGTTACCTCTGGTGTTTGAAGTGAGTTCCTTGATTTGTTACCTCCTTGGATTGGAGAGGTCGTATTATCTAGTTACCTATTGTGGTTTTCACCATGTGTGTTGTCTTAGAGGAGTGGCTTGCAATGGGGGCCGACACCCAAAGTGGTGTCAGGGAAACTCTTTGCAAGTTGGTTAATTCAGTGATAACTAAATAAAATTTTAGAAGCTTAGGTTGCATCAAACATTAAACAAGATTAATTATGCCTCGCTCATGGACCCAAGGGCTTGTCTAGACTTGGGATGAGACGAGAAGGCCTGGAATGGCAAGATCATCTATCTGTCTTCACGAGAGGTATTTGATCCGCATGAGTGAGCATGGGTGCCGGGATTCGATAGAGGCCACCAGGATAACCCATGGTGGGGGCGAGAGCCTAGGAAGATTCCCAGAGGAGATCCCTTGACGAGCTATGCGATGACACTCTTTCTAAGTCAACAAGTTTGTACTTGGTCTTTGTGACATTCTCGATCTACTTTATATCTGGAAGCAATGTGACCTATGTCAGTGGTGTGAGAGTTCGTACCAGAGTTGTGTGTATGACCATTCAGTCATGTGATGAGAGTGCATATTTTATTTTGTACTCAGGTTTTATGGCACGTGTCTAGTGGTAGATGGTCTTGTGTAGGAATTCCTTGTTACTATCTCCTAGCAGGAGAGTGGACCTTGGGTTCCAGCGGTTGGGTAACGATGCACCTTAATCTGTTGGGTTGTCTTCTTATTAGTGTGGTCGAGGATTTCCAATTGGAGCTCGTGGGATTCAGTTTCCTCTCAAGCTTAATTCTTTCAGTTGGCCTTGTATTTTATTACCCCTCATTTATTATCGAGGTGGAATTTGTAATATGTAATCATACTTATTGGATTTATCTCATTCAGGGAATGAGTGATGTAATCATGTTGTAAGATATATTATTGGAATCAAGTGGTATTTCATATTCTTGGATGTAAATTATTATGAATGGAATGTATGTGAACTTTATTTGTTAAATAATTATATGGTATGGTTCTAATTCATGTTCGATGTTTGGTTTAAGTAACACAGTCTCGCAACCTTAGAGGATTGGTTGGAAATAGTTAGTCAACTTGTATGTTAATTATTTCTTTTCAAAAAAAAAATGGTTGTTTGTAGCAATTTGCAACTTCCCTAGGGTTGTGTGGTAGTTACAATAGTTACTTATGATACTTTGTTGGTTGTTTTCATTTATGAATCTGACATTATGTGGATTTTATATTGTAGATGATTCATTGGATATTGTGATTATGTTGTTTTTATACTATGTGGATGATACACTAGACATTGAGATCATTTGATTATGTTTGTGTGATGTAATTATGGTAGACATGTGTGTGACATGGTTCATGTTGTTTCTGAGTTTTAATGTGATTATCATGATGTGATTGATGTTTATGATATATTGATGCTTGTCAGTCCTAGTGATGAAGACAGTGTAGCACTACTCACTTGTGAGTACCCTGTTACATTGTAATTCTTCTTCACAGTGTGGTTTCTGATATGTGATAATATGTTTAACAAAGTGATGTTTTATGCAGTTACAGGTATCAAGTATTGGCTCCACCTGCTTGTTAGGTCTGAGCGTAACCTAATCCAATGAAATAATGTTGATCTAGAGATAGTGTCAAGTCCTTGTTTAACCATCATTCTTCATTGAACGAGTATCCAATTGTCGCCTGTTGTCATGTGTTGTTTTGTCTTGTCGTGTCAATTTTGTTTGTGTTATTTTATTTGAGAATTAGTTATTGTTTAATTTAGTTAAATAGCTTATTTGTTAATATATTTGATTAAATGCAAATTTGTTTAAATATTAGATTAAACGTTTATGTTTATGTTTATGGTTTAATTTATTAATTTAAATTAAACAAGTCATTTAATTAAAATAGAATGTTAATTTTGTGAAAAAGAATTTCTTTTAAAGTAATTAATGAATTACTTGTGCAAATAGGATTTATGTGAAAAGCAAGTATTTTTAAAAGTTTATTTTTCAAAGTTAAAATATCTGAAATAAGATTTGTGGGGAGAAAATGTCTTAGATATTTAATAATTATAATAATTGAACAATTTTAGGAGTCATGATTACAATGTTAAGTTGTAAAATTTGAGGAAATTAGTGCATTAATTAGCCTTTAGGGGTTGCAATTTCATACACGGCATTTCTCGGAAGAATTTTCCTTAGCAGCAGCTTTGAGGAAATTTTTTGCACGGTAATTCTTCTAAAAAGTTCTTCACGACATAAATACAGGAAGCTTCATGTTTTTTCAATATCAAACTCAACCAAGTTTTCTACTTGTTTTGCAATTCCTTATTTGGTAGTTTTCTAAAATTTATATTGAATCAAACCTGCACATGCAATAGAGAAATAATTAGAACAAAGTTTTTAATTTAAGAAGAGCGAGGAAAACAAAGAGAGAGCGAAATGGGAATTTACTTGCATTTGATTGTTTTCCCTTGGCAAAATCTATAATCTTATTGTCACTTCATTTCTTGTTATTACAAATCACCTGTAATGCCCCTCCGTTTTGGTCATTCTTGAAATTTAGGAAGTTGGTTGTTTGGTGGCCATGTCATTTTCGCTTGTTGCGTGTGGTTGGTGATTTGCTAGGTCATGAGGATTTTGGGATTGCATTATTTAATTTGATTTTTTATGTTAGACAATATCACTAATATTATGACTAGATGTAATTTATCAAATTAATCTAATTTTTAAGATCACTTGATTTGGTTTGGGATCAAATAAAGAGCTAGATTTAATAATAAATGTTGATTGTATTATCATTGAAAATTTCTTATTTTAAGATGAAAGAAATTGTAAGTAAATGAATTTAATAAAAATAATTATTGTCTAATAAGTGAATTTAATTAAATATTAACATAGATAAAATGTTTAAAAATTTGAACTCAAGATTGAATAAGGATTAAAGCAAGGAAATCAGTTGAAAAATGGAAAAAGAATCATTTAATGCTAAATAAATAAATAATAATAAAGCATTGTGATAAGATTTTGGGAAGAGTAAAAGGCAAGAGAAGCTGGAAAAGATGGTATACGCTTTATCTTCCTTTGTCTCATCACCTTCCAGGCAGAGATTTCAATCATTGAAACTCATAAATTAGAATTGAAGAGACAACTCTGGGGGGATTTTTGGAAAAAAATTGAATACTTGCTCTGCACAATACTTTTGAAAGAAAATTACAGAATATGGGTTTTATTTTGATATTGTTTTTCGATCTGAATTAATTTCGGAGATCCAGTGTGAAGGAACGATCTGTGGCTATGAGGTGGAGGTCTTCTATTCATCCTCATCATTTCTGAGCGTAGGTTTCAGGTTGGCCATTGATTTTCTCTATTGCATTTGATTGCCCTCCTCTTAAAACTTCATTATATTGCTATGGGTTCGCAATTGTTAATAGTGTTGTTATTAAATTTCATTTAAGGGTAGAAGGAGGATTTCTTGGTATTCGATGGTTGTCTTGCTGCATATTTTATATGTCCTTCATGAAATTTAATAAGTTCAGAGAGTTATTTTATATGTCCTATTCCATTGGTGGTACCAATCGTATTATGCATCTTTTGTTCCTTTAACTTATGTTAGTGTTTGAATATCTTCTAGTCTTAGCCGTGCACTTGAACCTCATAGGAAAATATGAAGATTTAAATAACCTGCTTGATTCTTCTGACAATCTATCGAAGTTGCAGCACTTGAAAATAAATTTATCTCCCAAACTACAATTTGAGCGCGTCTCTGGAAACTCGCTGCCAAATAGAAATGTGTCTGGTTCAAAAAGGAAAAGTTGTACATTAATTCTCCTTCTCTTAAGTCATGTATTTGCACCTCACCTTTCTCTTCCTTTCAGTCTTGCGGATAACATTTGAGATTTGATAATAATGCAAGTAGATGGCGATATTTCTAAATTCCATTATTCACTTTCTAATATACTTGGCAACCCGTCACAGCTGCAACGTTTAGACTTGCAAAGGTGGAGTAAATTAAATAATCTCACTGGTTTCATTGATGACCTGTCTCTGTGGCGCCCTTGAACATGGTAGGGTGTATAGATTTAAATAATCCCTCCGATTTCTTGTCATCCTGCCTCAGCCGCGAGCTTGAGCATAGTAGGAAGTTTAAAAGTTTAAATGATCTCTCTTTTTTCATTGTCATTTTGTCTACTCTTTTCCATCACAGTCTCTGTACTTAACACCAGATAGAATGCCTCTTCATGTCCTTAGTCTGTATTTAATTAGCTTAATTTTCTTCTGGTTGTTCTTTTTTATGGAAATGACTTAGGGTTCTTTCGATGCATAATTCTTGAAAATAAACATATTTATGTTCTGTATATATATGTAACTATTTGTGATCATAATATAAAACATAGTAATGATTTTGCATTCTATAATAGCATTTATATATTGGGCATAATATAGGATTTAAGTATTTATTAAAGGTTGACTTCTCCTGGAACTTTTCTATATTAGTATTCGGTTGAGTGAGAGATAATAAACACATGTACAATATGGAATCTTATGAATAGGTTTAAGGTAAATATTATGCGAATGGTGTATTCATTTATTGCTATTATGAAATGAATTAATATCTTGCTTTTAGGTAATATTAGTAATATGGGTAGTTAAGGAAATTACATTGAAAGATATTTAGTTAATGAAGTGAATGAATTAGAGTAGGTTAACTAAAGATGTTAATTTTATTTAGGTTAAAGTTATGTTGTGAAGGATTAGATTTATATTCCAGCTAGATAAATGATCTCTTATTTGTATTAAGAAAGTGAAGTTAAATATATATTTGTTTTACAATAAATAGGATGGATATTGGTTGAAGCGATATATAATTAAAGGATCTTGTTTTGAATAAATAAAGTTATTAATTGTTGGTATGAAATCTTGCCATGCAGTTAGTCATTTTTTATTAAGGATGGAAGTATAGAATTCTCATATTTGTTACTTTAAGAGGAAACATATGTTCTTTTAGAATATTATTAATCATTGTATCTAATTTAGAGTGGAAAGGTAGGTTAAAAAATTTAACGTGAGATTTATTTTAATGAAAATTAAAATATAAAGTATATATTGACTTTTTCTTATATGTTCTCTTATTTGGTGATTTAATTTTATAGTATTAATTTAGTGTTATCTTTTAATTCTTTTATATTTCTTTTAGTTTAAGAATTAAATAAATATTATCTTAATATCTAACTCCTCGCATCTTATAGAAATTTACTAGGAACAATGATTCTCTTATTTGTATATTCTAATTAAGTAATTGTTGAGTATCGTGTCATGGGTGTTTGTACTGAACTTTTATGGAATTGTGTATCCTTGGCTGTGGTTAAGTATTATAGTAAACTCTATTTGACTTCATTATGGTAGTTTTATAAACTTGAATCAACAAAATGAATTATTCCTTGAATTGAGCTTTCATTCTTAATTATTTCATTTGGATTGTTAGCTAGTGGATCACTTTATGACAATTTGAGTGTCTAATCATGGATAGTTATTTAGAAACTTGAGATTGTAATTGTTTTGTTATTGAGTAGGTTGGATTTTATTTGGGAATGTAAATGGATTATTGTTGTCATTGTCATGTTGCTGATTTTTATGAAGGTGATTTACGTACCACTCTAAGGGGTTCTTGTGAGGAGAAAATTGAGGTCTCCCGTGGAACGCCTAGTTGGTGGTTTTTGGATGTTGAGTGATTTTTGGTGAATTAAAGGTTGATTTTCTTCTATGATTTCCTTTTGAGGTGACACCATTGTTGATATGTGGATTGTATTTGTGTTTTAGGGTTGATTGAATTGTGGATGGGTCTTGATGAATCTTCTTTTTTGTGGTTTTTTTGAGTTAATCTCATATTTGAGGGAAATTTTATCCTTGTGTTGGAATTATTGGGGAAAAACTTGTGTGCTTCATTTTACCCTTGTTTGTTGGTTTTCATTCTTTTTGGCTTCTAGAGGCTTGAGATGATTGTCAGTTGATGTTCTCTCTTTAGGTGCCCTTGATGTGGTAAGTGTTTTGGTTTCATGATTTTGAAAGGGTTGTACGGGAATTGTTGAGACTTTGATTTTGTGTTTATAGCAAGAAGGGTAATGCCTCGCATGTTTCTCTATTGTGATCTAATGTTCTTGTTATGTTGTACAACCTTTGGTTTTGGTTTGATGTTGTTGGGTCTCTAGGGAGAGTGGCTCCTCATGGGGGCCGGTGCCCTGTTTAAGAGGAAGGGCTCAGGATAACCCATGAGTGAGTTAGTAATCAAGTGAAAACCTAATAATTAACTTAGGAGGGTTGGTTAGTAATATAATTATAAGATAAAAAAATGGATGCCTACGTCTTCATTAGTGCTTCAGACTTGTGGAAGAGTGAGAAGGCCGTGGTTAGCAGCAAGGTGTGACCTACGTCTTCACGAGAGGTTCTGGCTCACATGTGATCACCCTATGGACCCGGCCTCAGGTTGGGAGGAAGGAGACGGGACAGCCATAAGATGGGACCGATTGCCTCTAGTGGGAGGAAAACACAGGAGAAACCCATGTAGGACTATCACGTGACACTCCCTGGATTTCCAAGTGTTTTACTTTATTGTGTTCCTCTGGAAGTATGTTATGAAAGTTGGTTTAGATTGTTGTTGAATGGACTTATATTGATTTATGGAGCATTGCCTTGATACATCTTTGGTGTACTTTGTGGTCTTGTATGATCTCATTGATATTTGACTTATGACCTTGTACTCTTATGGTACTTTGATATGATGTTATTGTATTGTTTAATTGCAATTTGGAATTGCATTATGTTTATTAATTCCGTTTGATTTGGAAGTGTTTTATGATCATCCTTTGGTTTACTTGTTTACTGATCATTTGCTTTGATTTATGTGATGAAGTTTATTACTTTAAAAGTTATTATGTTGACTCTTGGGTATTGTTGTAATCCTTGAGTGTTATGATACTTTTGTATGTTGTTGAGTCTTGTGGTTCCGTATTTGGATGTTCTTGGTTGAGGACTTTTCTTGTCAGCTCCTTAGCACGGGGGGTGGGTCTTCAGACTCACATGGTCAAGTGGAACGTGCTAAGCACCCCATTGGGTCCCTAGTCGAGGATCGAGAGGTGCAGATTGGTGCTGTTGCAGCGACTCCAGAGTTGTATTTGTCTTGGAGCCAGTTATGATACTTTGTATTCATCTGTTTATTTGTATCACGTTATCTTGTGTATGGTTTCCATTCATGTTTGGAAATACTTTTGCATCATTGTACCTCTAGAACATTGTATTGTAATGTAACGTTAAACCTTATGTGACTAATGGCCATGGCAGTTGTTATTCAATGTGTTGGGTTAATCATGTATATGTTTTATTTAGACGGATGGTGTCTTATCAATGCTTAATCATGTATGTGTTTTATTTGTTAATGTTTACTTTGTTATGGATTATATCTTTGGATTTTATTCTTCACTGCTATTGTATGGATTTAAGTTCGTAATGTCTCCTCGTGTACCCAAAGGGATGTAAGTGTAAGTGCAAGTGAATTTGTTTAATTAATTTTTATGACTTTTGATTTAATGTGTTTTACATGTATGTTATGTTTACTTAAAAAAAAAAAAAAATTGTGCAGTAATTATTGTGTTGTTGTCCTTTGGGGTTCACAGTGAGGGCTTTATTACGCCCATCTAGTTTATTGAATGTACTTCATTATTTTGCTTTACATGGTCTTAAACAAGATTCCAATTTCCTTTTTATGAGTGCATCTCTTCTTCTCTTTGAGTCTTTTCTTTTGAAATGATATTCAAAGGATCAAATCGCTTCACCATGTATTCAATCTTGTTTGATTTGCTATGTATTTATGTTTCTTTTCATTAGCTTTGCATGCCCATTGATTGAGGATCAAGCATTTCTATTTGATCTTGGGTATTGTTGTAGTTGAATCTCATTGGCAGGATATTAAAGACATGATGTTTCTTTTGTTGCCATCAATGGTTAGTATTGACATTAGTAACCATTTGATATAATTTTATATCCTTCGTTAACTCCAATCATCTTGGGCGTTGATGCCTTCTATACTAATAGCACAAACTTTGGGAATAGTTGTGCTTTTTTTTACAAGAATAGAAATAGTTAACAGCGCACTTATAAACATATGTGTTTAAATATGAGTGTGTTTATCCTATGGCCTATACAATGTCTCAAGATTTTACCAATCGGTCTACAATCTTATTGTTTTTCTCAATATTTTCCCATGCTATACCAACGATCTGTCAATTTACTCGCATATTGATCAACTACGAATTCATTTCTAGAATAATTTCTACCTTATATCTATATCTACGTATTAACTGGCACCTCATACGTTCATCATTTATCATATTTTCTTATGATTATGTGTTAAAAAAAATAAAAATGGTTATGCCTACTCAGACTAGTCAACTATTGTATGACGAAAAATGAATGGTTTCCATCTCTCTGAATAATTTCATTTGTAACAATACCGAGATGAATTAATTGCACTTTGGTGTTACCATTCACCTACATGTATTATTGTTTAGCGATTCATTTCTATCAACATAGGTTGCAATATTTTTGGATCCAATAGAAGTTGTGTTGCTGGAAGTACTCAACCTATCTTTATTAATTCGGATTCATACACACCATAAGGGTAACTAGCATCCTTGATATAGGGTATGGGGTGTTCCCATGAGAGTTAGCTCAGGCATGCATGCAGGTCAACCATGCATACTGAATGATCAACAATCTGGAAAATCCAACACAGTTATCTCTGCCTTTTTAGACTCCTTCATTGTTGTGCATGATTTATCATTCTTTGTCTTACCTGCTCTGTGTGGTATTACTTGCATTGATCTTTTACTGACCGTGGTGTGCTGGGAGACGTCTGTTATATCTCTATTAATTATTGCTTTACTAAAAACTCTTGAATGTTTAACCGACTATTATCATATATATTGCATGAATTCACTCTTGCATGGCGTGTACTCTGTAATAGAAGACTATTGCTTAATATTCATAAACTTAGACATGTATTTCCTTAGTGCATGATCTAGAACTGAAGTTAGATCTGTATGTTTAATTAAAATGTAACTAGCAATAGTAGTAGTCTATAAACTTTGATTATTGTAAACTCTAGTTCTCCTTAAAGCTCGGCGCCATGTACTCTTGGTCACTAATTAGTCACACTTCCTAAAGTTCATACCAAGTATATATATATATATATGAACTGGTATGAAATCAATAATGAAACAGTAGTTTTGATTATGTAGTTTCCTCCAAATGTGATTGAATTCTTCTTTGGAGTAAAATAGTGTTTTTCCTCTTTGGTTAGAGATCATGTGATTTTTAGTCGAGGGATTGTGTAGAGTTAACTACCTGTTTCTTGTTTGAGTATCCTCTCTTAACTATTTCCATTAGTATGAATTGCATATACTATTATCTATGATAATTGTAGTCAAAAACATTAGGTTGGGTGAGATACTTTAGTTTAAGTATTGTAATTTAATACTTTTAAAAGAAGTTTGAATAATACAATTAGTTCTTTTTCTAGTTATAAGATTGTACTTAATTATATATTTATTAAAATTGATTGGTTTTAAAAAAAATTAGTGTAAGAATTAGGATATATATATATATATATATATATGGATTTCTTAATGAAGAAGAATAATGCATTAGTTTTATTTTAAGATATTTAAATATGGCAATGAATTATCTTTTATAATTTTTAGTTCTAGAAGATTTAAGAGATTGTATGTGATGGGTAGTCATATTGCCCTTTTTAAATGAAAAGATAATACTTAGGATTTTGTTTTTAAGTGAATATGGAGCTTATATTGTTATTTAACGAAATTAAATTTTGAATTATTGATTCTTGTGTAAGGAATCTTTTGTGTGATTAATTGTTTGAAGTTAACAAAATGAAAGATTGTTTAGAATTATGAAAATAAATAGATAAGTTATGCATAGAAAGAGTATTCAAGCTATGATTGAAAATTATTGTAATTATAGTTTTGAATTGCTATTCAAATCGTTATTTGATTTGTTTTAAAACATAAGGCGACTATTGGTGTGAAAATAAATGTCTTTGAGATATGAAGTTTAATTATCTTAAAGTGAATGATGTATATGCTTGACATTTAAACTATGATTTAGTGAAATTATACTTTGAATTATTCTTTTGAATAGTGTATAAGGAAGCTTTGTGGGATTGATTATTTTGAAATTATCAAAGTGCAAGTTAAAATTGATTTGTGATATGGAGTTCTAGTCTTCCAAAGGCTAGGGAATAAATTTGCATAGAAAAGTGATTATGCATGTATTTTGTTGTTCATTTGCAATGACTTGATTTGGGACTTAGCCATGCACGTTATGTTTTCACAATTCGAGGAATTGTGCATTTTATGGTCTTGTCATGATTGTGATGGATATACTCGTGATTGTGCTTTATGTGCTTGTTGGATGTCCTATTTTGTTATTAGTAAGTTATGTTATTTTATGTCAAAAGAGTGGCTTTCGTTAAGGGTAAAGAACCCAAAGTGGTGGCCAGGGTAACCTATCAAAGTTATTAATTAATGAAAATATTAATAATTGTACTTGGTGATTCATTAAGTAAATTCATATATAAATGCCTCACCTAGTGCCTTAATGCTCATTTAGATTAAGGGTAGGTTGAGAAGGCTTGGAATGGCTTGTCATCTACCTTGTCTTCCTGAAAGGTAATTCGACACCAAATGAGTTTGTCTAGGGGCCGGGAATCGGTAGAGACTACCAGGGTAACTCTGGAAGAGGGCCGGTAGTCTAGGAAGATTCACCAAGGTAACTTAGAACAACTATGTGATGACACTTTGTCCTGATGCATGATTGTAGTCTCTTGTGTAGAGTTAACTATTATACTATGGTCGTCTCTATAAGCATAAGTTGTGAATACTATGGTTTGATGTGATTATGTCATTATTTGTTTGTTAGCCATGTATTGTCATGTATATTCTTTATTGTGTGTTTGATTGTCTTCTGGACCTGTCACTATCTCCTAATATGGAGGGAGTGGACCTTCGGGTTCCATGCGGCTGGGTGGAAACCATGCTACAGCTTCATTGGATACTCCTACAGATGACATTATACTTGTAGCTGGTTCTTGTTACTTCGATGATCGTGATAGTAGACGTAGAACGTATTCAGATGTGGATATTTATTATGAGGAGATCATTACCCTTATTGTATATTACCTCATGTTTATGAGTGTACTCATTGTAACATCATTATGATGTATTGAGATTTATGAGAATGTCATTGGATGTAATCTAAATATATAAATGTTTTGACTATATAAGTTTTGTAAAGTGGATAGTTTATGAATGTGAATTGTACTTGTGTTTTATGACTTTAATATTATGGTGTTATGTTCTTTTAATAATGTTTAAGTAACATCATCTTGGAATCCATTAGACATTTTTTTAATCGAATGAATTTAAAAAAAAATTATTCGGATAATTCGCTACTTAATGCTTTGTCCTTTGGATTCCCTGGTGGGCGTTACAAAGTTGGTATGATAATGTTCTATCTCTTGATTGTGTAGTATGTGTTTTTGGGATGAAGTGTTCTATTTCTATTTGGTTTGTGGTGATTGTTTGTGGCATGGCAATATGAAAGAAGTATCTGGAAGTGTTGTTGAATGTTCATGGAACATCCCTTTGTGATCCACACATCAATGATTGATCTCTTTGGTGTCATATATTGTCTTGAGTTGGTTTTCTAGGAAATTTGTGGATATTGTAGAAAAGTATTGTTCTCTTACTTGTGCTATGTTCTTGGGGGTATGTGCCAAAATTTGAGGTTGTGTTAAGATGGATTGGGGTCCTAATCTATCTTGTTGAGAACCGTATTGAGTAAATTCAATTGAAAGTGTGTTTTTGGGCCGATTGGTAATGTGTTACACGTTTCCTTGTTGTCGACTTAGGTTGTTGTATGCAACATGTTTAATGTTTGGGATCACATTAGAAGATATAATAGGTTGTTTTTGGTCCTCTCTATCTCATGGAGAGGACCACATTATTTTTTATGGCTGACTTGTTGAAATTATTGTTTGTATTCTATTATGACTGACCTAATTGATGTTTTATGATCTTATAGAGGATATAAATGAAAGATCAAATTAGTTGCAAGATGAGGGAGTAAGAAGTGGTATGTGAGTATGGATTGGTGAAGTAATTTGTTAAGAAGAAGAGTCATATGTGATTTAACGCCTTAGTTAGTAGAGTGCATGTTGTTGACATATGTTGTAATTTCATATTTTCATGTATCTTGCTATTAGATAGTGATTCTCTTTAGGAAGTCCTTGTAATTTGTATATTGCCTTGGGGTTGTCAGCCTCAACATGCAAGTCCTTTGTATCTTTCCCTAAGGTTGTGCGCCTTTAGCTTGGAAGTCCTTTAGAGAGTAGTGTGCTTCCTTAGGTAGTGATCCTTAAAAAAATATATAATTTTGTATGTAGTGAGCTTCCTATATTGAGAGATTTCTCTTCGTGTTTTTTCCCTTCTTATAATAATAGGATTCAAGGCCTTTTCCTAGGGCTTTATTGAGATGGAGGTCAACAAGGTGTATAGATTTATTTTCAACCATGTAGGTGAGCCAATCAGACTCCATGAATTTGGGGATTGGAATAGATTGACTATGATTAACCTAATTAAACTATGTGCCCTAATATGTAAAATGCAAGATCCTGACAATGTACAAATTGAAACAATAGTTTGCAGGTAGATCTAGGAAGTGTAGAGGACTGTGTACTTGCTAAAAAAAATGGTTTTAGCGTGAATATGAGGACTAATTTTCCCAAGGGTGTATAAGTCCTTGTATGCCTCTCCTACTCTATTTTTGGGGTCCTCTGATGATAGATTTGAGATCTTTGTTTCTGCTTGCAAAGTTTCTGGAACACTGTACGATAATTCTATAGGTGAGTTTCTATGAGTTGATGAGGTATAGGGCTTCAATTACAACAATGAACAACTTGTCTTCAAACTTCCTTCAATCCTCTTCACAATTGAAACCTACACATTCAAAGAGAAAATATTGTGTCATTTTGGGGCTTGCCTCAGTTAAAACCTGTGTTAGTGTTTCCACTTCTACAATGGCAATATCAATGATAAAATGATTATTGATAGGAAGGAATGATGAAATCACAAAGTATTGTAACTCACCACCCTTCAATGGCTTCTTTGAAGGACTGAAGTCATACACATCGCCTTGAGGTATTAGATCTCTCTTGCTTGATTTATTGAATCACTTTGGAGACCTACAAAAGGGGTTAACCTTCACAAAACAATGATAATATGAAAATATGGACTCACATACACTTTGACATGATTTTTTGATCTTGAATTGCTGTGATAAAGCTCTAAAATGTTGTTCTTGACTTGCTTGATAGTGCACTCTTGATCATAAGTTCACCACTAGTTTTCTAGATTACTTTTGATAGATTTCAAATGATGCAATAACTAGGTATTTAAAGGAATTTCTCTCGTTTCCCAAAAATTAAATCCTAATAGCCGATATTTACAATTTGAATTTTGAATGTTAAAATGCCAACACCAACATATCCAAAATTGGCCCTCGATAAAATAGGGGGATCCATACACCCTAGGGTGAATGGGTCTTGACCCTATTTTCAAGGATATTAAGTGTTAGTGGAAAATATTAATTAGATGCATTCATTCAATTCTTGCAATTTCTCAGAAAGTGGTATAATGGGTTATAGAATGCATAATTTAAGAAATCAGGGACCCAATTAGGCTCAATAATTTAAGGGGATCAAAATATAGTGTGAAATTGTATAGGGCGATAGTTTTTGATGCTACAGGGCCATTTTGTCCCAATATATTACTCCTTCATTTTGAAGGGGAATTCCTTGGACTTCTTGATAGTTATACTAGTTTGTGAGGATGATGAAAGATGTAAAAGACATAAATAGATAAAATTAATGAAACAAACAAGTTGCCTTTTCTTTTACCTTCTCATCTCATGGATTAAGCTAAAGTGAACCCACTCTCCTTCACTTGATTTTCTCTTTTTGATGTTGGTGTTGGGGGCGATGTGGTTGTTTAGATTAGAAGCATGATGTTATGATGAAGGTAGATTGGATATAATATAATACAACATGTAATTAGGATATGAAGAGATGATAAAAATGAGATAAAAGGCCTTCATTTATAGATTCTTGATGGTGAAAACAAAAATTCAAGATGCCATGTTTGATGGATGATTATGATTGAATGAGAATGAGGACATGGATTGAGGACTTAGCCTTGTGACAAGTGTCACAAGAATTCAATGAACATGTGTAAGAGCTAGGTTTTCTCACACATGTGTGAGCACACACATAGGTAAGCTCATGGAAGAGAATAGTGAGGGAAATAGGGTGGCTACTTTATGACATGTATAAGAGGTAGGGTGGCTTCAAATGTGTGAGCAATATGCTCATGCATGTGCAATGAATCGGTAGGCTAGGTAGGGTATGAAACTTTTTATATGATGGAAAGTTTAGATATTGATCCATGTAGATGGTTCAATGACTAGGATTGAATGGACAAGGATTGAGGGTGAGGTGGAATCAAATACTAGAGAAAATAGTAATGAAGGATAACTCGCCTAAATCAATTAATTATGTAGATATTAATTAATTAATTTAATGGAAGGATTTAGGGATAAGATTAAACTTAATTAATTAAATATAATTTTATTTAATTAAGGTTAGGGATAAATGTAAGGGATGAGTTAAATAAACAATATTTATTTATTCATTTGGCTAGGATGGGATAATGCCAATTATAGTCACGAATGGATAGATTTAGGTATCTACAATTGTACCCCTCTCTTTTTGCCTACTAAGTAGAATGCATATAGCCACATTGAAAATTTTAGGAAATTGTTGATCTCCAACATTTGGTTATGAATGAAGAGGTTGCATGGATTTTTTCCTTACACTTTTGAGAAGGACATCTATTAGTAGTGTAATTTATTTCCACCATATTCTATTTACTCTTGGGCCCAACTAGAGTATACCTTCCTAAGATAATTTGGGAAATATCTAGAACTTATAGAGGAATAGAAGAAACCCATGGAAATAATACGAAAACCACATGAAACAATTACTATGTTTTTTTTAATTTTTTTATGAGGCTATTGAGGGCTTGGATAAATTTAATATATATCTAGGGAAAATGAAGTTTTGGAATATTTTTTTTAATACCTAGGAACTTGTTAGGAAGCTTTTATTAAGTATTTAGTAGGGGTAATCAACCTTCATAAATTTATGAATATAGCCTTTCAACTAGAGAAAATCATTAATCGTGCAACCATATGAATTGCCACTTTGTCTATAAGTACATGAAACCACTATTTTCGCCATCCATTGATCCATCATATCACAACCCCTATATTGTGATGTTCCCCTAGCTAGTATATCAAATATATCACATCAACCAATCCTAAGATTAGTTTTTGGGGTAAAACTGTTAAAACTTCTTATTTTTTGATTCACATACTACTACCCTAGAGGATTTTTCTTTAAAATATTGAATTTTCTCAATTGATAGAACTCTATATTAGCCACAAAGAGTGAAAAATAAGAAAATTATGAAAATTAAGAAAGAAGGGACAAGTATAAAAATAAATTTGAAAATGGGCCCTCTTATTTTTCCTAAGAAACAAAGGGAGATGAGGTTAAAAATAATGAGCAATGTGACAAACCAACAAGTTTGGACATTCAAGCAACTAAGCTTTACCAATGCATGTTTTAATGAAAATATCTTATGTTTTGAAATAGATATATCAAAGAAGGTAGAAAAATTAAATAAGGAAACATTAAACATGGGATTTGATCATAGTTTAGTAGACATGGCTTTATTAGGACCATCTAGATTACATAGAATGCTTTTCCAAGAAGAAATTAAGTATATCACATTCCTCACAAGGTTGGATCTCCTCTTAAAGGGATAATCCTACCTAAACACTTTTTTCTTGTGAATTTAGTCATGATGAAACATGTGAAAATTTTGGAAACAAAACCATTTAACATGAAATTGAAGAGCATGATTAGGTTGATGAATCTCCCTTGACTTCTAAGGATGATATAAATGAACTTGGACTTCTTATAGAGACCTTTCTACTAATGATTATGCTTTCCAATTTGGGCAACTGTGAAAATATTGATGTGTGTAGTTTACCCTTCAAAAGTGAAAATAATCAAGAAAATTAACCAATAAAGAGGGTCTAGGCTAAAATAATTCTCTTAAGATACCATTTAGTTGTACAAATGAAGCTAAAAACATGATGAATCTAATATTACTCCTAAGAAAGGGCTAGACCACTCTAGGATGTTCAATTAAGCTTATAGACCTTACTTCTCCTAATAGATGTAGAATCTTTCCTACTATTCAACATATTGACCTTCATTATATTTTCATCAAAATGGAATGGGAAATTGGTCAAATGAAGGAACACTATACAAAGAAAGATCCCTTAGAGAAAAATATTGAAACTAAATTGATTTTGATTTATAATAACTTGTACATTAATGAATATTATAATACAAATAATTTTGTGTAGGAAAATCAAATTGTTAATATGATACACATTGTTTTCAAGATGACAATGATGTTAATTGTGAGCCTATGTTATAACCCATGGCAATGGAATATGAAATACACAAGATTAAATATATCGTGCAACTACGGCTGATCTCCATAGTCACTAGAACACAATTCTCATACACCAAATTAAGGGATTATAAGATGTTTTCTTTGATTTAATTTATAATTATTTGATTGATGATGAAATTTGTGCGCCTTTTAAATATTATGATCTGTATTTTATTGTTTTGTTACTCTTGTTGATTCATTCTTAATGATGTAATTTTGATAAATGGTTTTTATTTTGGTTTGAATTTCCATGAGGAGAAACAAGGAGTTCTTAGAGAGAAATCCATTAAAAATAAGTGTCTATTCAATTCTATGGTCATGCTTCCAGCCAATGACATCTTAATAAATCTATTTGTCTCTAGATCTTTTCCCTTGTTTTGCTATACTTTTTAATTTCATTATGGAAACTCAAGGAAGAAATGGGTTGAACATGGCCATGATGAGCTACCTCAACTTCTAATATTTCATGATGGCATCATTGGATTTGAGCCGAAGTCAAATCTTCTCATAATATTTAAGCACAAGGATTTCCCTACCCACCTCCTTACCTAGACAATCAAAATACTCCTATTAAATGCTTTGAAGAGGCAAAGCGGGAATAATTTTTAGAGTTATTTTCCTAGTTCCTTGGGTGCATACTATATGCTTAGTTTAGGAAGTTTTATCTTTTATATAGTTATGTTTTCTTTGCGTCTCCTCTATCTTATTTTATCCCTTTTCTATTTCATTTCCTAGGCCTTTTTGGTTCTTGTGTTTTTCTCCTATTTTAGCATTTTTTGGCTAGATGCCTTGTGATAGCTTCCTGGGATAGCATTACATAGTTCCTTAATCCATATTTTAGGTTTATAGGGAAAATTTAAAAGGAATGAGATTGTGTCTTAGGTTATTCCAAGTATATCTAATTATTCTTGATTTACTCAAGTATGCATGACTTTTATGTTAATTAAATCATAATTAAATGCACATGGTACTTTCTAGATTCCTAAGGTGACCCATTATGTTCTTGGGTAATCAAGTCTTATATTTTTAGATTGATCATCACATGCCAATGGTAGTCTCAAGCCTAGATTGCAATCTTCATTACTTGGGAATTAAGAAAAAAAGAAAAGGAAAAAGATAAAAATGAAAAAGTAATGAAAAATTGAAAGTAATGATCTAATTGAGTAAAAAGGAAAAGGTAATAAACTCAATATTTTTCTGTGATTCAAATATCTACATTAGGGATATGGATGCATGGCTAATATTGAAGCAATTATTTGACAAAACTAGAGGTATTTTCATCGGGGCTATGAATGCTTGATTGAGAAAGAAATAATGATAAGTATGTGTTTGAATTAATTATACTTTTTATAGATTCTTTTGTCATGATGCTAGTCCTAGTTGATGATGGAAAGAGTAGGTGAACCATGCATACACATTGTTTGATTAACACAATCTAGTTTTTACTTGTCGTAAGTTATGTGTGATTTAGATATGGTTAGTATTTACTATGTCATGATTTTATTTTATTTAATCTTTCTCTTTTAACTAGAGATAATATATTCTAAGAATTACAATGCTTTACTTAAAAATCACAAATTTTTGGCGCCCATTTGCACCACCCTCACTAATTTCTAATAAAATTAAGGCCCCCTTTATTTTTGGTTATATTTTTCTAGCTTTATATTGTCTTAGTTCCATAGGTGTTAATCTTTGATATCTAATATGATATTTCTTAAATAGGACTCCTTAATCAAATTTGTGATTGGTGGTATGCTTGGCCTCCCCTCATGCCTTATTCATTCACCTAAGTTGAAAAATATCAATAAATTCTTGATGTTTACTTCATTTTCTACCGTGGGTGGGTTTTTGGAGATTTCTCTACTAACATGCTTTTCCTTAATTACTTGAAACCATGTGCCTCTGGGATTTCCTTAAGTTATTGGTTTTTTTTGTGCCCAAGTACCCAGTTAAGTTTTTGAACCCTAATGCCTCAATTCTATATTCTTATTTGATATTTTGAGTTTTTCCCTACCATCATTTTATTCTTCCTATCCTTGGGTAATTCTATCATGAGGTGGCCCTATCTCCAAAACCTGCTTCCCTTCTATGTTGTCAAATTTGGCCCTATAGGGATGTTGTTAACCCTTGTTGCATAACCAATTGTCTTGATTCCTTACTACTTGAATCCCAACTTTGTACTTTTAGGTTTTATCCTCCCTTCTCTCCCACACACTTAAATTTTTCTTTCCCTCCTTACTTTCTTCACTACATGTTTCATATCCATCAATCCTTGATCCCTAGTGCATATCAGATGCCAAGACTCTTTTATGCTCCTTTCTTTGGTATTTTGTAGCTCATCACTTTATTTCTTGATTTCTAATGGACTCATATGTTTTGTCTTTCCTACACTTTCTTGAAGCTCAATTTTGGGATTTTGGGTTTCCTCATAGCTAAATTTTGTTCCTCCTTGTTCACTTCATTGACACCTTGGGAAAATGAATCCCAATTTTATATGCCTTCATGCCCTTACCCATCAGCATCTAGTATTTCATATTCTTGATCCCTATTTCCTTATGACATTAGGTATTTTTTTAATTCTTGTCCCTACTTTCTCTTATGTTCTTAACATTTTGGAATTCTCTTTGCCTATTTCCCTTGGAACACCCACATTTTGACCTTTGCTTTCTTGCTCTCCACTCCTGATGCAAGAGGGAACTCCCCTCTACCAACCCACCAAATTCATAAACTACAAAATGAAATCTCATAGCAACAATTTAACAACTCAATCAAATACAACTACAAGTTACATTGATTTTATTCATTCAATTACGAATTACAATCCATGGCCTTAGACAGGCAATCTTCCTATTCCTCTGTTCTTCATCTTACAATCTGCATTTAGTCTTACCAACATTCCTTCCTGGTACAATTCGACTCCATCAATATTATAAATATAAACCCCTTCTTCTAATTTTAAATCTCACCTCTCAAAACTACGAATCCTCTCTATCACAACTTCAGCTTTCAATTAAAGACTTTCATTACATCTGCAGCCCATCACGTCCTCCTCCTCATTGTGTTCCCCACTACCTCTTCCAAGCCTAGCGCTGCTCCATATTTTTCAATCTACATTCACTTATATTGGTTTGTATGAATTTATTTGCTAACTCAATCCTACAATTCACTCTATTGCAGCCCTTTACCCACTTTCTCACGGGCACCTCCTTGTGGCATCGACTTCCTTATTCCAGCGCCTCTATATATGCTTTTTATCTGTTCTAATTTTTATCTTCTTATGATCAAACATTTCCAGCGCCTTTCTCTTCTGCTACGCGCCCCTTTGTCTTCCCCTGCTCACATTTTTATCTGCCTTTTTAATTTTTATATGTTTTTTTTTATGGTGTGCCTTTTCACGAGGGCAAAGAAATGAATCTTCCCAGGGCCCTTACCTCTTTGTTTCTATCTGAC
Source organism: Sequoia sempervirens (assembly GCA_007258455.2). Lineage (NCBI taxonomy): Eukaryota > Viridiplantae > Streptophyta > Pinopsida > Cupressales > Cupressaceae > Sequoia > Sequoia sempervirens. Next base: position 10,269 of record VDFB02370593.1, on the reverse strand, counting down.
GCCTCCTATGCTGCCTCTTCGTTTACATTCATGCCCCCTCTAATCTTGTTTTGCATTTTAACATAAACAAGAAGTCTTCTCATTCTTTTCTGCCTTAATTAATTATGAAGACTTGGTAATAGCATGCCTTTCCGCCTTTCCGCCTTTTCCAATCAAATTGACCTCTTGGCTATTTGAAGAATACATTAAAATTATTTGAATTTGCTCTTTGCACCATCGAAAATCCATAAGCTTTGTCGGGGCGATATTTACATTTAATTCATGGAAAATAAATCATATCTTTGAAATAAAATTCATGAAAAGCAAAAGGAAATTCCACAACCAGCAGTATATAAATCCATTAGTTGGAGATATTGTGACAAAGACGGAAAGTGCAACATTCTTCTTCGGTGATTCTTCGGAACTTAAACTTTGCAAGTGCACTTGCCAGCCAATCTGACCATACCAAGGATTGTCAAAACTGAGAAAGATCGAAACAAAACCAAAACTGAAAATTAAACTGAATTTTTTTTTGATTGATGAGGATAATCCATTCGTCCGGGATGCTCCTGCATCAACTTCATTGTTCCTTTTACACATCTAAAGTTTCTTCTCTTTACTTTCCTCTAGCAATTAATATATATGGACCCTAATTCCTACTATTCTTTCATTTTGGACCTACAAGATTTCATCTACTTGTGTCTATTAACATTAAATCTTCTCATTCACCAATACCTACCAATATAGTAGACTTATTAGCCCCAAGTTGCTCCCCAAGTAAGCTAGTATGGACTTTCTTGAACCTCAATCTCTCTTAACATGCAATCTCCGTGAACCTCTGAAATTCTTTATACCATTGTGCCTATGGAAGCTCTTACCCCTTGTCATCTTATCAACCCTAACTTTAGTTTCCCAAATTCTTAGTGCTCTTGAAATTAAGGATTTCAAACACTTGTCATACATATATGGCATATTCCCATTCACCTATGGCCAATTCCTCCCTATCGGTTAAATTTACTACAAATACTCCTTCAATTAGCCACCATGCACTACATGATCAAACCAAGACCATTTGTCCATATGTAGACCAATCAAAAATGGATGTCACAATGCTTTATTGTAGCACTCACCTACTTTAGCCCATTCATCGATTACTTGTGCTGCCTAGTCCCTCTCCCTTGACTAGCACTTGCCTACCACATGGACAAGCTTGGAATATACCTTACATGTAATTAAAACTGACATTTTGGCCAACAAAGAAATAGTATTCTTGTCCCTATCCAGGGCACTGCAGAAAGCAAATTTGCCCATTCAAGCCTTTGTTCAACCTATCCTAATATACAATCTGATTCTTGAATTATAAAGATTTTACTGGCCCTAAATTGCAAGCATGGATTTGGTTAATAATTATATAGATTTTACTTCCTCTTTGTCGTGTATGAAGGATTGGATGAAATTCAATGCAGACATTTTTCTACTTTCTCTATACTCTCTCCCATGAGAGAAAAGGTAACTAATCAGCTGATGTCCATAGTTTATGCACGGAAAACTCACAATGACCCACCAATTAAAAGACTGTTTTTCTGGGCATCTAAAACAATTAGTTTATGTTTTCTTAGAAACTGTTTTATGTAGTGCACAGATGGTCCTACATTTTTTTGGTTTATTTTCAATTTGAAAACAATGAATTCAAAACTTTGACTATGCAATCAATGAACTTGGACAAAGTATTGCCGTGGATCCAAAACTTCCACTTCTTTGAACCAATAATTCAAAACGTCAAGTCTGAAAGACTAATTCAAGAAAGTGCCGAGTCAAAAATTCCAACTACTGACCATTATTTCCTGCATGGCATAAGTATTTTCCTTGCATATTCCACTGTATACTGCACGTAAGTAGATGGTCCTATGCAATGAATGAACATGGCCAAAGTATTGTCATGGATCACACGTAAATGAATTCAAAACTTTGACTACTTTGAACGTCCAAGTCTGCCTTATTCTATTCTACCGTACACTCCATAAGTATTCTACTATATACTGCACATAAGGACCTGTGAACGGTTGAGATTTTTGGGCCTAAATGTAATTCATATTTTAACAACATAAACTTTCCACGATTCATGATAATCAAGTGTTAGTTATTTGTGGACTGAAATTGTGTAAAAAAACTTATATATCAACGTCTCAGATCATACTCCATGATCCATCCAGGATGATATGTAAGCAGAAAGAGAGAAGAATGATCTAAAACGTTGATATAAAATTTTTTACACAGTTTCAATCCAGAAATAACTAGTTAATGAGATTCATTCTTTGTTTTCTAATTTACTTCTTAAAATATTTGATTTAATTAGAAAATACACTTCAACTACTTACAAAGATGAAAAGAAATCATACCCATTCAAATTAGTGGCAGATAAGGAGAAAAAATATGAAATATAATATTTTATGTTTGAACATGCAATTCATTATAAGAGGAAGAAAAGAATGATTAAAGAGATTAAATTTTAAGTTTTTTTAATTTATGTTATTTTGTATTTTTGTTTAAATAATGTAAACTAGTAATTGGATTCATATAGGTTTAATGAGTATGTTGATGATTTCTATATTATTATTTTTTTTGTTAAAGTTAGATGTTTTTTCTATTGTCAAATTTTTAATTGCATGGTGAATGATATAAAATGTATTTATTTAATCAATAGATTATTTTTACGATAGAAGTTAGATCAATAGTTTCTTTTTGTTTGCAAAATAAAAAATAATACAATAATTTTTATTCAAAAATAATTAGGACTAAAAACTAGATACATATCATAATTGGATTTCTATGCTATTTGAAATTAATTAGAATTAAATCTTCAATAACTTTTTAGAACTAAATTCTATTTTGTTTGAGATTTTGAATATAATATCATAGTTAATCTTTGCATGAATGTATCTTAGGGGTGTGTTGGAGTTGAAATACAATCTCTGATATAATTTGAATATCGATCATGAAAGGACTGTTAGAGTTTCCAATAAACTCCGTAAAACCAAGATCACTTGCAAAACCTAGACTAGCCTTCTACAAGAAGAAAAAATAAACATGCAAGAGCAATTTGTAAAAGATGCATAAATAATATTATTGGGAATAATGAATTACATGAGATAACTTTCTTTTATAAAGCAAGATGCAAAACCCTAAAGGTAAAACCTAATTAGGACCTAAGTAAACTTAATAAAGTGTAATTAAATATTTAATTACACCAACACCCCCCCTTGAATGCATCTTAGGGAGAATAAGGAACATGCAAATAATGCAAAGATGGGTCCATGAAAGTATGAGTGGGTCCTGGCTACAAGGCCATGTTAGGTACCCATATACATATGCAATGAATGGTAAAGAGGAGAAAACCTAGTGGAACAAAACTCCCCTCAATGAGATAACTTGCTACAAGAAGAATTGGAAGCACACTAGTGGAGTAACATTGGAATCTTAAAAACGACAAGAAACGAAAGATAATTTTTTTTAAAGGAAACCTTATGAGAGTCACTGAATGACTCAAGGTGAAATCATGATAAAACAACAGACTTGATGCCAAGGAACACTGGAAAACTCACAAACTGACAGAACACTAGAATCTATGAAGCAACAGCAGATGAAGAAATGATGTAGTACTAAAATAAAGTGCAAAGATAAAAAAGAAAATGCAAAATTAATGCTTAAAAACAAGAAAGAGTGCATGCACTAATCAGTGTTCACATATACCTTCATGAAGATAAATTATTGTGTTGTTGCAAAACAACAGTTGGTCATGCGTTACAAATTGTCAAATCTTTCCATCCATTTTGCATTATAGTAGAAAATATCATCTTCTTTATTGTTTAGTTATTTATACCCCGCTTGGAGTAGAATTGTAAACTGTACAATAGGAATCCAATGTATCCATCTTCCTTTAACATGTCAATGGGCCCTAGATTTTTATTGATATGGATGATGATTCATTTCCCATTTTCAACAACCTGTTTATAATATGAGAGAAGTTACTTGTTGGATTTCAAGGTTGGTCTTAATATTTCCTTAGCCCGCTTATCCTAATGGCAAGGATTCAACTATTGCCAGTGGGAGGGAGTTGTGTGTGATTATCAAACATCCCATGCCATTCACCTTGATGTAAGTACTGACCCTTATGAAGGTGATGATTGGTGTAGGACGAGGGAGGTTTGATAATTGATGTTTGATTTGCAGCATCTACAACACTTGGATCTTAGCAAGAATAAATTTGGAGGTATATCTATTCCTCCCCACTTGTCAAAACTACAGAGACTGGCATTTCTTAGCTTGGTAGAGGTTGTATTAGGTGACGAAGCTCCTTAGGAGGTGGAAAACATCTCAAGTTTGTGTCATTTGGATATTTTAGTTGAGAGTAGTAGTACTAAGTTTGATGTATGGGACAAAAATCTAAGAAGCCTGGAATTCTTAGGAATGGATAGTGTCATGCCCCCCCCAATTACAACTCTAAAACATAGAAATAACCAAATATTGAAATGCAAATAAATAAATAAATATGTATATGTTTATTATAATTATTATTATCAAGATAATACTATAAATATAACTACCATTTAATCATTATTATCATAATCATGATTATCATAGATAAGCAATATTGTAATTATGATATAAATAGTATAGAATAATAAATATTATAATGCTAAGACCATGAATTTGATTATAATGATAATACATATCATAAATATGATATATTACAATGATAAGATATGATATAAATATCATAAATATAATAAACTATGTTCTATACTAAATAAAAAAATATAAAATATAAAATATAATAAACAAAGAACAAAGCCCAATTCCTAAGCAGCCTCTAAAAACAAAAGAATTTAAAAGGGATGCAGTGATTCACTAATCCTTAGAAATGATTATACCTTGTAAATAATAATTAATCCTAAGGACATGACCATTTGAATGGTCAACCCTATCCAAAGTGGTGTGTCTCTTGTGGAGGGAACATGGACATATAAAAGGGTAATAATAAGTCAAGGGAAATCATCAAATGGTTTTAAAAATTGTTTTCTCCTCTACAACAGATCAAAAGGGGAGATATATGAATAAGGAAATATTAAGGAGGCTTACTCAAATACGTATAGAATAAAAGGACAAATCAGACATACAAAAGTTTGAAGTATAATAGTAGATATGTATATATATATATATAAGGAAGCGTATATGATGCATCACTTAAGAGCTCAGATTAGTGAGGAATGTGAATAAGGAAATATATGAAGTTTTGAGAAGAAGAATAGAACACAAATTTGGTGAAGGAGATAAATCATTTTATTATAATCTTTTGTAATCTGATGAAGCAACTTAGAGGGTAGTACTTTGCTTTGAAAGTCATTTTTAATAGGATTGGGAATTTAGCAATAAATTATTGACTTTGGATCTATTGATTGTCTTAATTAAGAAGGCTAAAGACAAAACTTGTAGATAAATCAAAAAGGGACATTACAAGTGGTATCAAAGCACAATCCTACCATCCTGTGGAAGAAAGGTCAAACAAGAGGATACAATACTTTGGAGACTCCTCACATTCGTACACGATAATCTCAACTTAAAAAAATTTGCAAGCATTTGAAGAAGCAACAACCTATGACAAGTGGGAAAGAGAAATGTATGGGAACCAAGGCACCAATGCAATCCAAAGGACCTTCCAAGAGTATTGCAAAGAGAGATAGCAGTGAATACCTCTTCTAGATATGCCATCTAGGAGGGGAAAAGATGAGCCCACTTGGGCCAAGGGGATACTTACCTTTGGGATATCCGAGGGTACTACCTTTGGGTTTAGATGAGTTGAGCCAACAAGAAAATGAAGACCTCTTCTAGATATGCCACCCAAGAGGAGACATGGTGAGCTCACTTGGGCCAAGGGGGTACTTACCTCTAGGGTATTTGAGGGTACTTACTTTGGGTCTAGAGGAGTTGAAACACCAACCGTCCTATAGTGGTGGTCATTGCAACCGATAATGGTGGACATTGCGTTCAATAATGGCAGGGTGATCCCACAAAGTTGGTTTCCAATTTCTAGGAGATTATGATTTTTGCTAAAATCACATATTTTTTAGAAAATATAATGATTTAAGCCTTAAAAATTTCCATTTAAAGCATTCCAATTGAAGAGAGTTTGATCAAACTACCTTAGATCAAACCCCCTTGGATAGAACCCCGCTAATTTTAAACCATACCTATAACAAAGTCTCCTTTACACCTATCAAAATGTTGATAAAAAACCACTTTTGATTTACCTTTTGGAGGATCAAATGAATTCATTTAAAATTTATTTTTTCGTATGTAGTCCTTATTATAAGCTTCCCAAAAGTATAATTTTAAATAAATTTAAGAATTATTATATTTATATTTTATTTCTTGTGAATGTAGGTTTTCAGAAATCAAGCTTTCTATTTGCACATGTGGAAAAATGAAGATTATCAAAAATAAATAAAAATAAGTGCACTAGATATTGAAGTCCTTGATCCAACAAAAAATGAATTTTGATAATATACAAAAAGTTATGTGTTATCAGTCCGTATGTCTAGAATTGTAATTAGTTTGACTTTGAAACTTGATTAAGGAAAAATATTCAATAAAACACTATGAAACCAATTGGAAGCATTAGATATCATAGTTAAAAATATAAATTCAAAAAAATAGAATTTATCCTTCATGGAAAAAAGTTGTGTTATCTGATGAGTATCCTCCTTAAAATAAAGTTTATTGAAAAAACTAGTTTCAAAGGAGATGGAAAAAGAAGTCAATTTATTCGAAATTTTGAAAAAAATATATTTAGAATCTCAGAAAAAATTTCACAAATCCACTAGTTTGCATCATCTTCAAATTCCTCATGGTTTATTAAGCTATAGGTGCCGGAAGTGAAGATTTAGTTAGAAAAATTAGTTAGTGCGTCCGCTTGGCCAAAAATTTGTAAACCAGTATTGTGGGATCACCCTACGATCATTGTGACCGATAATGGCAGTCATTACAATAGATAATGGCATTCATTGTTTTTGATAACGACATTCATTGGGAATGATAATGGTGAACATTCCATTTGATAATGGAAATCATTGTGGCTGATAATTGCAGATATTGCATCTAATAATGGTATTCATTACAACCAATAATGGCAAACATTACGTCCGATAATGGCAGTCATTGTGACCGATAATGACAAACATTGCAATTGATAATGGTAGTCATTGCAATTGATAATGGCAGACATTGCATCTAATAATGGCAGTCATTGTGACCAATATTGATGGACATTGCATTTGATAATGGCGGTCATTGCAATCGATAATGGTGGTCATTACATCCAATAATGGCGGACATTGCATTCGATAATGGAAATCATTATGACCTATAATGGAGGACATTTCATCTTATAATGGGGTCAATGCAACCTATAATGGAGGTCATTGTTCCTATAATGGAGGACATTGCATCTTATAGTGGAGGACATTGTGTCCTATAATGGAGAACTTTTCTATAAGGGAGGATCAAGTAGACCCAAAGAGGCTAATCATAAGAGAAAGGGCAAGAGTTGGCATGATGGATCCTAGGCTCCCCATCAAGTCATACTTCCCACACTCTCTTATGTTTGAACCCTCCAAGGATAGTAGAATGCATTATAGGCACGTGTGTGTTAGCCATTGTGATGTGTTATTTAGCCATAGTGTATGTGATAAATTTTAGAGCTAGTCACTATGTATGGGTGATGTATGGTGGAACATGTCACTATGCTTATGATTACTTTATGCTTAAAAAACTATGAAAATGTTAAAAATGTTGTTTGTCAAGTTTTTTAAGCTAGTTGGTGAGCTACTTGGTTGTGTGCTTGAGTTGGTTGCCTACTTGCTTGAGCTACTTTCCTGTGTGCTTAAGCTATTTTCTTGCTTGGTTGAGCTACTTGTGTGCTTGCTTGAGCTACCCGCTTGCTTGCTTGAGCTACTTGCATGTATGCTTGAGCTACTTACTTGTGTGTTTGAGCTACTTGCTAATGTGCTTTAGTTGGTTGCTTGCTTGCTTGAGCTACTTGTGTGCCTGCTTGAGCTACTTCCTTGAGATACTTGTTTTCCTACTTGAGAGCACTTACCTATGTCCTTGAGTTGGTTGCTTTCTTGCTTGAGCTACTTATTTTCCTGCTTGAGCTCCTTTCCTGCTTGGTTGAGCTACTTAGTTGTTTGCTTTAATTTTTTATTCATGTAGAGCTCATCATTATGTTTACTTTATGCTAAAAAATAATGAAAATGTTAATATTGTTTGTCAAAATGCTTGGGGTTGGGAGACACTAACAAATTAACTATCTAAAACCAAATTATTATTAGTATCCAAATGTAGTAATGAAGATTTGTAACTATTGAAGTGGAAAGGTGTGATTCCCTCAAATTTGTGATACGAAAGGGAGTGGTATTCTTACAAATATTAGTTGTGATTGCTTGAGGACAAGCAATCTTGGGTAGGGTGGATTTTCATGTCCCCCAAATTGTAACTCTAAAATATAGAAATAACCAAATTTGAAATGCAAATAAATAAATAAATATATATATATATATATATATATATATATATATATATATATATATGTTTATTATAATTATTATTATCAAGATAATATTATAAATATAATTACCATTTAACCATTATTATCATAATCATGATTATCATAGATAAGTATTATAATTATGATATAAATATTATAGAATAAAAAATATTATAATGCTAATAGCATGAATCTAATTATAATGATAATACATATCATAAATATGATATATTACAATGATAAGATATGATATAAATATCATAAATATAATAACCTATGTTCTATACTAAATAAACAAATACAAAATATAAAATATAATAAACAAAGAACAAAGTTTGATTCCTAAGTAGCCTCTAAACACAACAGATAATTTAAAAGGGATGCAGCGATTCTATAATCCTCAGCAATGATTATACTTTGTAAATAATAATTAATCCTATGGACATGACCATTTGAATGGTCAACCATATCCAAAGTGTTGTGTCTCTTGTGGAGGGGACATGGACATATAAAAGGGTAATAAACCATCAAATGGTTTTAAAAACTATTTTCTCTTCTACAACAGATCAAAAGGGGAGATATATGAATAAGGAAATATTAAGGAGGCTTACTAAAATATGTATGAAATAAAAGGATAAATCAAACATATACAAAATTATGAAGTATAATAGTAGATATGTATATATGTATATATGTGTGTTTGTGTGTAAGGAAGCATATATGGTACATCACTTAAGAGCATATTAGTGAGGAATGTGAATAAGGAAATATATGAAGTTTTGAGAAGAAGAATACAATGCAAATTTGGTGAAGGAGATAAATCATTTCATTATAATTTTTCCTAATCCATTAAAGAAGCAACTTAGAGGGTGGTACTTTGCTTTGAAATTAATTTTTAATAAGATTGGGAATTTAGCAATAAATTAATGACTCTGGATCTATTGATTATGTTAATCAAGAAGGCCAAAGAAAAAACTTCTAGATAAATAAAAAAGGGACATTATAGATAGAGTGAACTTGAAAATGGCGTTTGAGCATTGGGGTGAGGCCCCTAGTGGTCTTCCCAAACTTACCCAAATTCACCTAAATGGTTGTGGGCTCTCAAGTAAAATTCTAGATCTCTCAAACCTCTCCCATTTATCACATCTACATATTGTTGAAAATGAAGGTAATATTGTAGCTTAAACTTTGCAAACCTATGAGACTATAGATTTAATTAAGTGTTCTTTGTCACAATTCTTTGTGTATGATTAAACTTTTTAGATCAATTTTACAAATTGTAGAAAGAGATAGAAGATTGTAGAAGAATGAGAAAAGAAGATAAAAGTGATAGCATATACATGGAGAAACCCTTTTGGGAAAAACACCACCAGAATTAATAGTGCTTGTATTATTTAGCCTTAGAACAAGATTACAATAATATAGTATCAATCCTTGATTGATATGCTTCCTTTCCTTCAATAATCCTTCTTCACAAGCTACAATAAACTCTCATACACTTTATGTAGCACAAGCTATCCATGCATTCCATGTGACCAAGCATGAATCCACACATCCCATGCCATGATTCAAACCCTCACACATGCACAGGCTATACTTGCTAACCTGCAATAAAATCTTATGCAATTCTTACATAATAAATAGAAAATTAATGAGCATGTAAACTCATAAGAGTTATCAAATACATG
>VDFB02370592.1:0-27722 GCA_007258455.2 Sequoia sempervirens | reverse complement strand
TATATATATATATATATATATATGTACATATATATATATATGTACATATATATATATATATATATATACATATATACATATACATATACATACATATATATATATATTATAGAGATAGATAGATATATATGTTTCTTATAGCCTTCTTCATTTACATTCAACTTAATTAGATGTATGGTTTGTTTGTTCTTCAATTACAGTGAATCTTACATGTAGGAATATGTTGTTTCAATTTATATCATACTATTGTTTGAACTTAGAAACTTTTAAAAAAATCACAACAAAATTGTTCACAATCTAACAATTAGTTAGAAACATCAGTTACAAAATTACATTCGTTAGAAACCTTCAAAACAATCACAAAAAAATTGTTCACACTCTAGCATTCCAATTAAGTAAAGAAAAATGGAAAAGAGAAATTTGATGATGGGAAGCTATCTGCTAATGAGTTGTTAGTATCTACATCTTGCATAGACAACTGCTCACCCATGTTTGTAGCCTCCAAAGGAGGACTGCAAATTGCAAGTGGTTGGTTAATACTTGGGGTAGGCGAGGGTGGACAATGTTGTGGGAAATGAATTGAAAAAGTTAGTGAATATTGCATGACAGTCAATCAAGGGATTTAAATGGTTGATGAGACACCTTTCCCTTGCTGCCTCTTTTCTAGCCTTCTCCATTTTTATTTTTATTTTGCAACTTCCCATTCAATCCTTTGTTTCTCCCTTTTCTATTCCTTCTCATTCTTTTGCAATTATCTTTGAACCTCAACTGTTAGTCGTTGTTTTTCTCTTTCAATTCTCATTTGTTCCTTGAGGTCCTTTGTTGCAATTCTTTCAATCTTCTGCTATTCAATCTCTTCTCTCTTCCTATCTTTTAGTTGTTGGATTTCCTTCTTCCTTTCCTCTTACTCATTTAGCAACTTCATGTAGTCGTCAGTGGTGAGGAACTGGGATCCTCTTGGAAGTTGAATCCCGTGGTTAGCTAGCTGATTGGACTTATCCTTCACTACATGAACATGCAACTTCAAAAATTGGGAGAGTTTTGAACTTTTTTGGCCTCCCAATGGCTCCATGGAATGTTCTTCATTTGTAAACTACACCTCACTAGTTGTTTCATCGACTTCCTCACCCCCTCCTAATTGATTGGGTTCACTTTCTCCCCAATCAACATAAAATGCACTACGGTATTCAGGCCCATGCCGTGTGGTGGAAATGACATTTATAGACTTTGTTCTAATTCCACATGCAAATCAATTCCAAGATTTGCATCTCCCTCTAACAACCACAATTTATCCTCTGGTGCACTCAGAAGAGAAAGAGAGATGTTTGCATACGTATTTTGGTCACCCAAAACTGTTGTTCTTTGTGGACTATATTGGTCACCCAAACTAGGTGTTCTAATTGGATATTGTTGGTCTAAGAAACTAGTTGTTTCAAGTGGACTATGTCGGTTTGCAAAATTAGTTGTTCCAATTATACATTTGACCTCAATTTGTGGCACACCATCAACAAATAGAATTATAATGCTTTTTTTAGCATATTCTTCCTCAGGGGTAACCAACTGGAATGTATCACTTGGCCTCATGTCCTTCATTAATGATTCTGGATTTAAAGGAAAATACCTATTCCTTTGAAGCCCACTTTTATGTTCTCAACCGTCAATGCTTTTTGAAAAGCAATGTTGCCAAGTGTTGCCAATTTTTCCCTTCTAATCTCTAAATTTGGATATTTCATAGTCCATGTTTCTCTTTCCTTTTTAAATATGATTCGAAAGACACAAACACGCTAACATCAAGTGGCTTCAATCTATGTGATGTGTGGGATGGTAGGGTAAGAAATTCAATGCCTAATGACCTTGCTTCTTTAATTGTAGAAAATGCATTGTGGCTTCCATGGCCATCAAAAATCAAGAGGTGTCTATTAGTGGGTGAGACACCCCAGGTACATCACCAAAAAAATGGTGCAACCATTCCAGGAATAGGTCTTTTGTCATCCACGCATGGGGTTGAGAAGCCATACATGTACCTGGTTCACAATTAAGTATGTAGTTATTAAGGTGTTTTTTGCTCTTAAATAAATAAAAGCCAAGTATCTTCTGTCTAGCAACATTTACACAACATAAAATAGTGACCCACTCTCGACTCTTGGTGATAATGTAGGATACTCTTATGATGCCCTTTTTGGAAAGCACTCTCATTGCACCACTTTATCTAGCTTGGATGCCAATCTCATTGCCGTTCCAAATCTTAGCTCGTCCACCAAGACTTATCAGGAAGTCCATCCTTGAATGGATTAGGCCTTGTCTGGAAAAATTATGGTACTTTAGATTTGAGATCAACAATTTCCAAACCATGGCCAACAACAACCATCTCCTTGCACCATTCAACAACCTTTGCTTATTCATCATCATTCAAGACTGTTGGGGGCCCTTTCCTTTTGGTATAGGTAACACTTGTCAACCAATTAGTCAAAGTGGTTGTTGGAAGACCCCGCTTCTTTGTTTCCCCTCTTGTTGACATTTTGTTGTCTTTAACATCTTCCATGATAGATTCCATGTCAACTATGGTCCATTCTCGCTACATTGAAACCTTTTTAGTTGTAACAGTTGCATTCACTTGGACTATAAGTTTGATCGGCTATGGAATTGGAATTACTTCATCCTCATCATTGTGTGGCAGCCTCACACCTCTCTTGTGTGCAAACAATGTTGTTCTAGCTCTCTTGGTTACAACTCATGTGGTTCTTGCTAGCACTTTGTTCTTCATCTACATTGAACCAAGTGTAAGAACAATAAACAATAGACACATGCAGAGAGACATATATTCAAAGTAAAAGAGAGGCTTTGATGGTGGTGAGTGCTATGTTGTATGAGGGGTCCACGTCAGTAGATGACATGTTGGCAACAAACTTGAATTACATACAACTCTTAATTGATCATATCCCTAATTCTAACTCTTACAACCCTTAGGTGATCATGTTAACTAATTACTATATATATAATTAGTTAAGTGGCTATATATAACTTGATACAATAGTATGATACAAGTATGTATGACCCTTCCTAAAAAAACATAATGATATTTCTATATAATTTTAAACAACATTTTAATGCAAATATTTATAACCATTTCTAAAATAGTATTATGATATTTATATATAGCTTGAAATAGCAGTATGATACACATATTTATAACCCTTCTTGAAACATCATAATGATATTTCTATATAACTTTAAACAACATTGTGATGCAAATATTTAAAACCATTTTTGAAACAACATTATGATATTTATACCTCCTGGTTCAAAAATGGGAAAGTGTGGATAGTTAGTGTTCAAGTTTGTGTGGTGCTGGAGTTTCAATGTTATTGTGTTGTGTTTGTGTCTTGTATCTGTTGTTTTTGTTTAGTCTTTTTTTATGGTTAGTTGAACTTGGTTCCTTTTTGGCCTTGTGGGATTTTCATGTACAGGATACAACACCTTGTAAATGTTGCTTATATTATCAAAAACATTATGATATTTATATAAAACTTGAAATAGCAGTATGATACACATATTTATAACCCTTCCTGAAACAACATTATGATATTTCTATATAACTTCAAACAACATTATGATGCAAATATTTATAACCACTTCCGAAACAACATTATGAAATTTATATATATCTTGAAACAACAGTATGATGCAAATATTTAGAACCCTTTTCTGAAACAACATTATGGTATCGATTGAAACAATATTATCTAACATGTAAAAATCATGGTTAAAAGGAAACATTTATATATATATATATATCATAAAGTTATATCAGACAAGGTTAGAAATATTTGTATTGTACTACTGTTTCAAGTTATATATATATATATATATATATATATATATATATATATATATATATATATATATATATATATATATATATATATATATATATATATATATCTTGAAACAACAATACAATACAAATATGTAGAACCCTTTTTTGAAATAGCATTATGATAAAAAATGGAAAAAAATTATCATACATGTAAAAGTCACTATAATTGAAGAATAAACGATCCATACATCTACTTAAGTTGAATGTAAATGAAGAAGGTTATAGGGAACATATATATCTATCTCTGCAATATATATATATCCCTTTTCTAAAACAACATTATGATAAAAATGGAAAAAACATTATCATATATATATACATATATGTATATCCCTTTTCTGAAACAACATTATGATAAAAATGGAAAAACATTATCATACATGTAAAAGTCAATGTAATCGAAGAACAAACAATCCACACATCTAATTAAGTTGAATGTAAATGCAGAAGGCTATAGGAAACATATATATACATATCTATCTCTGCAATACACACACACACACATTTGTGTGACTAGGTTTCAAGTGGACTATGCATATGTATTTTGGTCACCCAAAACTGGTGTTCTTTGTGGACTATGTTGGTCACCCAAACTAGGTGTTCCAATTGGAGATTGTTGGTCTAAGAAACTAGTAGTTTCAAGTGGACTATGCATCTGAAAAATTAGTTCTTTCAATTGTAACTTCAACCTTAGTTTGTGTCACACCATCAACAAATAGAATTAGAATGTTTTATGTAGTAGATGCTTCCTTGAGGGAAAAAAATTGGAATGTCTCACTTGGCCTCATGTCCTCCATTAATGAATCTAGATTTAGATGCCAAATACCTATTATTTTAAAGCCTACTTTTATGTTCTCAACTATCAATGCTTTTCGAAAAGCACTGTTGCTAAGTGTTGCCAATTTTTCCCTTCTAATCTCTAAATTTGGATATTTCATAGTCCATATTGCTCTTTTCATTTTAAAATATGATTTTAAAGAAAAACACTCTAACATCAAGTGGTTGCAACACGTGTGATGTGTGGATTGGTAGGGCAAGCAAGTCAATTCCTAGTGACCTTGCTTCATTGATGGTAGAAAATGCAATGTGGCTTCCATGGCCATCAAAAATCAAGGTGTCTATTAGTGGGAGAGACACCCCCAAGTGCAACACCAACAAAATGGTGCAACCATTTTAGGAATAGGTCTTTTGTCATCAATGCATGGGGCTGAGAAGCCATACATGGACCTGGATCACAATTAAGTATGTAGTTATTGAGGTGTTTTTTGCTCTTAAACAAATAAAAGCCAAGTATCTTTTGTCCAACAACATTTACACAACATAAAATAGTGATCCACTCTTAGCTCTTGGGGATAATGTAGGATACATTTTTGCTGCCCTTTTTGGCAAGCAATCTCATTGCACCATTTCATCTAACTTGGATGCCAGTCTCGTCACAGTTCCAAATCTTCATTGGACCTATTTGCTCTCAAAATTTGCACCCTAAACTGAACTATACAAGTTTCAACAATCTTGGAGAAACATTGGATTCACTTCTATGTGGTGTAAGGAAAGAAGAGGTGCGGAAGCAACTTTCCTAACGTCAAAACCACATGGAATAATGTATATAGTACTTTTAATTTCCAAAATTACAATCTAATTAAGACACACATGAAAGATTTACAGAAACAGAGAAGATACTCAAAGACAATGAACAACAGATTTACGTGGGAAACCCTTTCAGGAAAAAAACCCACCACACCAAGCTGAATCTCTTTGTATTATAGTAACAACAATTACATACAATGTAGAGATACAACTCTCTGGTATCAGTTCACAGTAGCTTCATTTGTTGTTCATCCAGTTACATAAATGATCTCAATAATCCAATTTTTTTTTATTTTCTCAGAATTGATCTCCTTTTATCTTATCACATTCTAATTTTTGTCTTCTGTTCATCCTTATCTGCCATTGCCCCATCATAGAAAGTTTCCTCTTGAGCGTTGATTTTTCCTTGCATGCAATTCAATTCTAGCGTCACAATTGTTGCAAAAATCTAACTGCCATCCATTTGAAATTCGCTTCCTCTGATTGGTCCACGAGGCTCCACATAGGATGGTCAATTTAGTCAAAGGCATTCAACCTGTGTTGGCATGTCAGTGAGACACTACTCGTGTCTCCCTAATGCCAACACAACTAGCATTCAATATCAGCGTAGGTTCTTCTAGTCGGCAAGACGATATAGCAAACGCCATGAGTCATACCAACACCACCAACATCCATCGTATTTCTATCGGAAAGACTCATACCGATGCTCACAAGTCACATCGATCTCAACTTTTCCATTGGCAAGACTTTTTCGTTCGCCAAGAGGTTTCGCCGAGTCTCCTCAAGTTTCACCGAAGCACCTGACAGTCGGCAAGACATTCATCTTTCGCCAAGACTTCACTCCGAGCAAGCATGTCTTACTGAGTCGGCAAGACTTTTGTCTTTCGCTGAGACCTCACATCGAGCAACCAAGTCTTACCGTGTCGGCAAGGCTTCTGTCTTTCGTCGAGACCTCACACCGAGCACTCATGTCTTACCGAGTTGGCAAGACATTTTACCTTCACCAAGACCTTTCACCGAGCGAACATGTCATACCGAAGACTATCAACGAGACTCTCCATCGGTCGCCAAGACTTCATAACGAAGTCTTTGAGTCACCACGAAGACCCCAAGTGTATCCCTGTCGGCGAGACCTTCCATTGTCGCTGGGACTTCATACCGAGTGATCAAGCCACCCCGAAGACACCAGTCGCTATGAGTCTCCCTGAAGCCTGATAAGAACATACTGTCGACCAGAGGCCTCCATTCGACAAAAGGTCACAGCGAATGCTCCTTGTCACAGCGATAGTTCATTCGGCAAGACACCAACCTTGTCTCAGGGACTTGGAACATTTCAAAGGATTCAGAATAGTTGGTCGGCCAGACATCAATAATGTCACACCGACTTTTCCCTCCAGGAGTTACATGTTAGTATGGATTGAGGCAAATATTCCAACAATGTCTTCGGTCGGAGAGAGATAGAAAACTTCATGGTGACCAAAATGTCTCTGCGACCTAAGGATTTCAAATGAATATAACACACTACTAGTCAACAAGACATTCAGCTGGTCTCAGCGACTTCTTCTTTGAGGAGTTTTATGCTAGATCCAACTGAGCAATACTTTCCAACAGACTTCCTTGTGAAATAGCATCAAATGTATGATTTAACCCTACAAAACAATGCCTCCATTAGTTCTCAAATGCATCAGATGAAGACCTTCCCAATGAAAATCGAACACTTGCACACTGGGCTCAACCCTTATGGGAGCCACATTTAATCCACGTGCTGAATTTAAAACATAATTTTCCCCTGCAACTGCACAAGAAGCAAACAAGTTAGAAAATATGTAACCTTGATGCAAATGTTCCTCCATCTGACCTTCATGAACACTTGAAAACATAGGTTGCCCTGCCTGATTGAGCCCGCGGGTGAAAATTAGGTAACAAAACCATAAGGATTGGTTGCATATGCCTTTGTCACTGTTTCGTAGAATGCAACAACAACTGTAGGCTTGGGATTGAGTGCACATTCTCTATCTTGGCCTTGTGTTGTCCTGAAAGTCAGATCAAGATGCCTTCTTTTGAATCCCATCCACGAAGACTTATTGGGAAGTCCATCCTTGAAGGGATTAGGCATTGTCTGGAAGAATTGTGCTAATTTATATTTGAGATTGACAATTTCCAAACCATGGCCAATAACAACCATCTCCTTGCACCATTTGACAACCTTTGCCTCTTCATCATCATTCAAGACTATTGGGGGCCCTTTCCTTTGGTATAGGTAATACTAGTCAACCAATTAGTCAACATGGTTGTTGGAAGACCCCACATCTTTTTGCCACTCTTGTTGACATTCTATTGTCTTCAACATCTATCATGACAGATTCCATGTTAGGCATGGTCCATTCTTCCTGCACTAAAACCTTTTTAGTTGTAACAATTGTATTCACTTGGACTATAGGTATGATCGGTTGTGGAATGGCAATTACTTCATCCTCATCACTGTGTGGTAGCTATTACCAATTTTCACTACAGCTCAATTGGCAGAGCTGATTAGTTAGATTTATCTCAAAGTGAAAGTTCAGTTAATTTCTGCATGTGTTTAAATTGTTGCTTGTATCAGATTTATGGAGTTTCAGTTCTGCAAATGTTTTTAGTAAACAGAGTTTCAGAGTTATTACTCAATGCTTTGTAGCATAAATGAAGTACAAAAAAAAATACACAAATGATAAAGCATAACAATTGCTTTCATTTATATCATAATGCTTATTCACATTACAGTATTTCATTTTCTTGCAAATACAAATGATTGTACAAATTTGCATTTTTGATGCATTTCTTTTCAGAATGGAAATGAAAGAAGAAATTAAAGGATCCACACAAGCCGTGGAGATAGCTAAAACCATTCATTGTAAGAAATGAATTCTACAACTGAAGGTGGAAAAGAAAGAAGGAAGCAAATAACATAAAACATATCCATCATTGCCTATGTCTTGATCTTCAGTTGATGTGCTTGCAGCTTGTTTCGTCCTGCTTTCGATTTCAAGTGTACCTGCAGAAAATTGGGAAAGTCCTGTTAGAGCTCCGGATATGAGTTACACTACATGCTCTACCAACAGAGATATAATTCATCCCTTGAAATATATGGAATCAACTAATAATGAAGAGTGCAGTAATAAGAGCCTGAAAATGGAATGTCACATCATTATTTTATGCTAACATTGTTTGTTTCCTGTGCAGGTATAGGAAAAGTCATGTAGCTGATCATTTCATGAAGACATAAAAGCATGTGGAGTAAAACAAGCTCCCACAAGGGTAGAGCTCGGCATGCTACCCCTCAACATACAGATGGGGTAGAGTAAGGAAATACAGTTGTCATGCCCATATAAGCCAATCATGGAGTGAAATACATTTCAACTGTCAAAGTAATCAAGCCCATTCTTCACTCATAGCAATCAAATCTGAGAATAGCGAGGTGAAAACTATGAGTGAAAAATGAGATCAATTCAGAAATAGAACCAAATGATTCACCAAGTTACATACTGAAGAGCATTAAATATTATCAAAAGGGAGTTCATTTTGCTGCCATATGATGTTTTGGTCATTTTTATTCATGTTGTTCAAGATGTTCTTTTTTGGTGCAACAAGTGTTCATGCTCATAAATGGTGATAGTGAATAGGCATACATAATGCCTCATCAACAAAATGTTAATAAATAATGGAAGCATATGGAGGAGCTTCAGGTTTTAATTTGCTTTATTTCGTGAGAATGCTAAGTTGAGAATGCATTTTTTCTAAAGCATTCAAGTATATTGAATGGGTGGTAGCAAGCATTAAAGTAACTCATAGAACCATAATGTCTGAATGCAAATGTTGCATTAAATGGAGTGTATGCATCAATGTATTTGAAAGAGAACAAGTGCATGGAGCAGCCATATTTTAGGAGGACATAAAAATGCATGAAGAGTGCCAAGGATAGGAACAATTACATTGTCAAATCAGGCCTTTGAATGCATAATACCAGGGAATACAATTTTGAGTATGTTCATTGTATCGTTACATGACAGTGGTAAAATGTAAGTGTGAGCTACATTTCCACAGTGTTCAAGTGCATAAGATGAGTGACAAAAGTGGTAAAATGATCTGCAGGTGTGCCATGTCGGTCAAATACTATTCTGCAAGAAACAAACAGTGAAAATAATTTAATTTGTTCCATTAACAGTATTTTCTGAGTAAGGTAAATTTGCATTCTGAGAATGAGTAAATGATGTTACAACAGTGCAAAGTACCAGAATCAAGAGCATTTTTCTCTTAGAAACAGAATACCCACATGGGGTTTCAACTTTAAATACAGATTTCCTTTAAGGTACAGAGTGCCATGATGGGGTTTTATGTTCAAATTCAAATACAATCAAAATGCATAGTTTCGAGTTTTTTAAAAGATCTTCAAAATGAGAGAAGTATCAGGTATTGGCCGTGGCCATGAAGTTCTGCAAACTCAAATTTTGAGTTTAAATGCTTTTATTAAGAGAAAATGAATGTATTTTTTCATCATGGGTCGAGCCGAGAGGTTGGAGAGATTTTTTTTTCCTTCTATTTTACAAATAGCCACATGGGGGTTTCAGTTTCAAGTGCATATTTCTTCTTATTACAGTTTACCCATTTGAGGGTTTATGTCAAAAGGTATGAGTAATGGAAATACAATGGGTTTTCAAGATACCCAGATCAGTTCAAGGCTAGCCACGACCTGGAGAGGTCCGTTGACCCATGAATGTTCTCAAAAGTCGAAACCCATTTAGGGTTTGTCACCAAAATACCAAAAAACAAGCAACAAGACAAGGGTCGAAGTTTTTTCCGTGAAGAAATGGACCAAAAAGAATATAGAGGCCGCAGCCTGTGATGGTAAAGACACAATTTCATTCATTCTTTCTACATATTACTCTTATTTTTCTTTTAAGTTTTGCTCGAATTGAGCATATTTAAGAGGGAAATGCTTGGAAATGGAGAAGCATTCACTCACCTTTGTCACTGTGTTGAAGACGCCATTGAAACCCGCGATGGAGCTTCATAATTTAAGCCAAAAATTCCTAGGTCAACTCTCACATGGCGGCAGATAAAGATACAACAACAGAGAAACACAGGGATACAAATATATCAGAAAATGTTTATAGGTCATGGCCTTATGACCGAGATTCATTCTCAGAATGGAACAAAGAAGCCATAAAATGGCTTAGTATTAACTTACCTTCACTGCCATCAGAGATTCGAGCCACAGAGATTCCAGAATGCTGAAGACCTTCATTACTTCCTCAAACCCTAACTTTCCTCATGGCGGTAGCATAGATAGAGCTTCTTCAAGTTTTCACTTTGCAAATGAATACGAAATGTTAGGGATTTCGCTAGTTTTGTTCTTTAGGGTTTCACTTTGCCCTAAGTCACCTTGACATTTTTATCACATTCATTTCAAAAAATGATATGTCGATTAATACCTTCAAGGTATTCTATATGCCTTAGTGAATTTTTCCTAGGTCGACCATTTTTTAGGTTTCAATCACATGTTATGCCTAATTCTTTAGGATTAGGTTTTGATACAATATTTTCATAGTCTAAAATACCTTAGGTATTTTATTTTAATGCCAATGCTTATGCCTTAGGGAAAACATTCATGCCTTAGGCTTTATTTTGATTGATTTTATAGAAATCAATTAAAGCTCAAAGAATTAATATTTTCCAATATTTTTATGATTTTTGGAGAAAATCAAATTGTGATTGAGATATCGAGCTTGATATTTTTGCAAAGAGTTTTCTTAAAATATTAATTGCAAAAAATAGGGCAAATTGAGAGAATAAAGTTGCAAATTTTGTAAAGCAAAGATTAAAACAATGTTTTTATAAATTGTTCTATTCTTTTGCTTTTTTTAGCAGTTTGATGAAAGTTGGGTGATTGACTTTTCCTTGGGCGAAATTGAGTTGCATGGGGTGAAGATGAGGTGCTTTTTTAAGCTTTTAAAGCGGATTAGGCCTAATTTTGGAGGTTTTTTGGATGGACATGCAAAAAGTGTGAGTTTTCCACTTTTATTACACAGTATGATGCAAATTTGGATGCTTTTTTCTGGGCTTTTCTATTGAGCTTGGATTAGGGTTTGGAGAAATATATTTTGAAGAAAAACTAAGAGTTTTTCTTAGTTTGGATCATTGTTTCTTTCTCTCTTGTTCATGCAGAGAGTCTTGTAAACAGTTTTGTACTCAGATTTTTGAGAGTTTCACTCCTTCATTCAATAAAACAACAAAGTTCCTTTCTCATTTTTGGTTTATGCTTTGCAAGTAGTGATTTGATGTGTCTTGTGATTCAAATCTGTTGGATCCTTTTCCTGTCTTACTATTGTTAAGTGATTTGTAGGAGTTGCATGCTAATTCAGGTTGTGCCTTGTGTTTATTTTAAACCTTTGCACAAATCACTTTTGAATTATGTGTGTTGTGAGATTATGAGAATCAAGTTTTAAAGAGGTAGTGAGAGTGAATTATTATCAGAAATCTTCTTAATGTTGGTCAATAATCTTAGGTGATAGAATTTCAGTCATAAGTTTTAAATCCAGTTTATCCTTCTAACTCTTTACCTCAAAAAATCATTTAGAATAGGAATTATCATTCGGAGAACCAACTCACTCTAGAAATTCCTTCTTCGCTTAGATCACCTGCATCTGAAGAAGGTTTCCATGTGTCAACAGATAGTTAAGTTTTCTACAAACTTAGCATAGGGTGCATATCTGATTGATAACAATAGCCTCACATCTCTCTTATGTGCAAAAACTGTTGTCCGAGCTCGCTTGGTTACAACTCACATGGTTCTTTCTGGTGCTTTGTTCTTCATCTGCATTGAGCCAAGTGTAAGAACAATAATTAGCAGACACATACAAAAAGACATATAAAGGAGATGGTTTGATGGTGGTGAGTCCTATGTTGTGCGAGGGGTCCATGTCAGCAAATGACACGTTGACAAAAAAATTGAATTGCATACAACTCTTAACTAATCATATTCCCAATTCTAACTCTTACAACCCTTAGGTGATCATGTTAACTGATTACTATATATATAATCAGTTAAGGGGTTATATATAACTTGATACAATAGTATGATACAAATATGTATAACCCTTCTTGAAACAACATAATGATATTCCTATATAGCTTTAAACAAAATTTTCATGCAAATATTTATAACCATTTTTGAAATAGCATTATGATATTTATATATATATATGTATGTATATTTTTGGGTAAAAGGCTATAAGCCTATATATAATTTATATATTGAAAAGTATTACTAAATATTGAGAGCAATAAAGTACCAACATGGGGGATTCTAGAATAAAATTTATGCCTAAAAAACCCTAGGTGAACTTACACATCCCCACAGACATGCCTTTATACATACCAAAGGGAGGGAAATTTCAGACTTTCAACAAAGAAACTCCCTGACCATTGGCAATGCCTACATTATACAACATTAATATGCAACTGTCCAGTTCAAAACATTAACAAAATGTGGGGGTAACTATACTATTGTCAAAAAAGAAGACACAAAAATTGTTCCTTAAAGTTTCTTCTTTATTCTTCCATTCGAACAATACCCACTTCATTTTCTCCTTACTACTCCTGGAGTACATCCATTTCTTGATTTGTTGAAGGTGTCACATTTAAATTTGGAATGGCCATATAGTGGTGTCATTGCGAGGCCTTGGAATTGGTTGTCGTTGCTTCAAGCATAGGTAGAAGAGGATTGTGGTTGTGTGTCTGTAGTACCACATGGTGGTGTCAAGGCGGATCCCTGAAAAATGGTTGTTGCTGCTTCAACCTCAGACTATGGAGGACTATGGTCATGTGTCAGTAGGACTAAGATTGCGTTGACCCTAATCTTAATCCTCTCAGCCAAGTCATCATCAATTCCCCCAGCAAATCTTACCAGTGCTAAATTCAAGTATCTCAAACTATGCATTTGAAGGTTATTTTTTATGGCACCAAATATTAAAATGTAGGCACGCCTGTGTAGGATGAAATGTTGGGGGAACAATCCTCCAACGTAACCTTGGCCTCGCCAAAGGTCATATGCATGAGCATCCTTCATGAACACATTGTTTTGCAAGAAGACCTCTTTGACCACTTTATTTACAATAAGCTCCACATATTGGTAATTTTGTAGTATGTCAAAGATTTTAGAGAGAAAAAATGAGAGTAATTGAGAAGGGTCTATGAGCCTTCTTACATGCAGCTGTAAAATTTCATCACCTATAATCCTTTTGACGCTCTTCGTGAACTGGCTACAATGGCTCTTGAAAATGTGATGGAGTTGGACATCACTGATTCCCTTTGAAAATGGTATTTCCCAATCATTGATCAGTAGAGGCTCTTTGTAATTATGGGGGTAGCAGTCCATTGTTGCACTTCTATAGGATCTACACCCACTGAAACTGATGTGCGCCTCCGCACTGCTTGAAGAAGAGGTTGACTACATGGAACCAAATTGAAGGAAAGTTGATTGAAAATAGACTCAAAGGAATGTTGTGCCACATATACTAACTAAACACTTTCCAATTCTTAAAAACAATTCTACACATGCCTTAGCTGCCAAATAATGCATTAGGTGTGATGTGGCTTACATCACCCTATCATTTTGAATCGAGGAGATGGAGGATTAACATGAGCTAGGATTAATTTTTTGACGCTTCATTACACCTTGTACTCATGAATTAAACATTAGTTGTACCTTGCATAAAAAATTATTAGAGAAAAACTTGCACATAGCCCAAAAGTTAGATAAATATTTCTTTGTATCATCGGTTTGATATGTGTGGTGGATTCTTTGGTGATTAGTTTATCAACTTTTAATTAAGACGCTGGGTTGCGCCAACCTAGGGCAAGTACCTCTGCACGTGTGAATCTGACGTTCACACCAATGCATTTAAAATGCTTATAGCAAAATATGCTGCAAGTATTGATAGAGATTATGCCAAATCATAATTGATTCTTTCAAATTCTAGTATGGCTGCTAACTTTGGAAATGATGCAACACTGATGTCACCTTCATGAATCTCAATTTCTTGACTATCACATCCCATGCTTGCTAGGTAATTGACTGCTTGATTACCCTCACAGTAAGTATGAGAGATGTAAACTTCTTGAAAGCCTCTTAACATTGACCAAACCCCTTGCAAAATATATTTGATTTTCCAATTATGTATAGTTTTCTCTTTGCATCATTTATTACTACTAAAGAATCCCCTTCAATATGTATGCTTTGCAACCTCATAGACATAGCAAGTTTCAAACCGTATAAAAATGCCTTTGCCTTCGCCATGTTGTTAGTGCCCGGTGTGAGATGGACTGATTTAGCAGCTATCAACTAACCCTTGTAATCTTGCATGCAAATCCCTTCTCCCGAAGTCCTTGGGTTACCTTTTGATGCTCCATCGAAGTTTAGTTTAAAGGATCCAATAGGTGGAGGCAACCACTTTACAGACTTCTTGTCTAGTTTATGAGAAGGAGAAATTTGAATGTTTCCTTTAAATGGCAGTTTGATAAGATCCCAATGTTTTAATACTTCACCATCCCAACTAGAGAAGAGGGAGCTAACATTTTTATTACCTTGAACATAGGAGTTTGTGACTTTGGACACTGATTTTTCAATATTTTCCTACACCTACTTTATTGTTGATGAATGCTTTCTGAATATACGTCTGTTCCTCTCCCACCAAATATTCCACACAACTATGGCTGGGATTATCTTCCACATACAAGAAAATAGTGTTGATTTATAGAGTGCAGGCCAATTGGTAAAGAAATCCCAAAGAGATCTTGAGTTTGGAAAAGAACATCCTAATTTACTTTTGATGAATTCCCAACAGTCTTGTGCAAAGGAGCAATGGACAAAGAGATGGTCCACATCTTCATCAACTTCCTCACACAATTTGCATTTGAACAACTCTGAAAACCCAAGTTTGACCAGTCTATCACTAGTCAAGATCTTATTTCTTAATGCTAACCAAGCAAAACTTCCTGCCTTGGGTAGTACCATAGGATTCCAACAAAAAGAATAGGCTCTTTGGGTTTGATTACTAATGCCACCTACCATTATTGAATTATAGCCTTGTTTCACTGTATAATTCAGATCTTTAGCTAGAGCCCAAATGATTTCCCTATGAATCAAAAAGAAAAACAACTCTCTCATTTAGGACTTTCTGAAAAAGGATTTTTTGAGTAGGAGTGATTGGCATGTCAAAACAATTTTTCCATACTATGTTTCTTGTGACAACATCTTCTGAAAGAATATAATCCTTAAGCTTGTTACCAGAGCTATCTAATAAGATTGCCTCAACTGACTATAGCTATTGAATGTTGTTAAGGGGAGGGTGGCCATTCCAAGAGTCTCTCCAAAACTTAACTTCATCCCCTTTGTTTACTTCCCATGATATATAAGGGGTAATGAACTCCCTAGGAGTTATTATGAAGTTCCACATAACTGACCCATTTGGTGGATTGGAAATTGTAAGGATTCTTGATAGGTTATTATTGTCTAAGTATTTGGCCTGCAATAATCTAACCCATTTAGCTAATGGTTCTGTGTACATTTTCCATACTAACTTCGCCCCTAGGGCCAAGTTTCTCACAGAGATATTGTGCACTCCTGTCCCACCTGAAAGTTTTCCAGAGCACATGTTATTTAGTAATATTAAGGGTATTTTCTTTGTGTCATCTAGATTCCCCTTCCACAAAATCCTCTAATGAGCTTTTTAATCTATTGAATGACCAACTTTGGTGCATTTAGAAAAAATAGGTAGTAGTTTGGAATGGCTGCTAAGACTGATTTGATCATCATAATTATGCCCGTGAAGGAGAGCCACTTGATTTTATTTATCCCAAAAGGAGGCCTTATTGAGCCCCATGAAGAAGGGAATGCTTAGGTAATTACATGGGAGTTCGGTAAGTTGTAAGCCTAGAGATGTTACCAGCTTCTTTGCAATAGCCTTACTTGTGCTAAAGACATATACCTTAGATTTGGAAGCATTTATCTTTTGTCTGGATGCAAAAGAGTATTTTTCAAGGACTTGTTTTGCTTCATTAAGTGAGGAAGTTCCAAAAAGTAAGGTATCATCAACAAACAAAGAGTGTGTAACTGAGACATTTGTGTTCGGGATTGTTATGCCTTGCCATAGCCCTTGAGTATGCCTATGTTGAATTGTTATGTTGAGTGCCTCTACCATTATGATAAATAAAAATGGGGACAAAGGATCACCTTGTCGCACCCCTTATGTTGATGAGAAAAGCCTGATCTGAAATGTTGATGAAAAAACACCAACACAATCAAATCCAGAAGCAATAAAATTCTACATTATGGATTGTGGAAACTTGATATCTTTAAGAGAAAAATCCTGTTGGTGAGCCATTTACTAGCATTGAGAATTTAACCCCAGATAACAAAGAAAGGAGATCCATTTACAACACTTGCTGCTAAAACCAAATTTTTGAAGGACTTGCATGAGAAAGGCCCAATCCACCTTATTGTATGCCTTCATCATGTCCAGCTTGATGATGATTGAAGGCAGATTACAAGTTTTGATAGAATGAAGCACCTCATGTGCCACCAAAGCTCCTTCTATAGTCTCCCAACCAGGAACAAAACCCCCTTGTTCATGAGATATAATGCTTAGTATTAGAGGCTTCAACCTAAGGTAAATAGCTTTGGTGAAGATTTTATATATTGCATTGCACAATGATATTGGTTTGAAATTGACAAAGGTCTTGGGTTCTTTTGTTTTGGGGATAATTGCAATATGAGTGAAATTGAATTTCTTTAGCATGACACTTGTTTTCCTTGATTCCTTCATTGCTATTAATAGATCAAATCTCACAAATTTCCAACATTTTTGAAAAAATAAGGTCGTGAATCCATCCGGCCTCGGGGCCTTATCCGGTGGTAGAGAGAAGACCATTGATTTTACCTCCTCTAGTGTAAAAGGTTCTAACAAAGAAGCATTATCCTCTTCACGGATGAGCTTTGGGATATCTTCCAATAGATCTTTCCCATTCTGATTTGTTGTAGGTGACTTATTTGCTAGGGCAAATAGAAGATTTAAAAAAAAAAATTACCCCTTCAACCCTGATTTCCTCTTCCTTAGAAAGCATGGTACCCATGAAATAGCAGTATGATACAAATATTTATAACCCTTCCTGAAACAACATAATGATATTTCTATATAACTTTAAACAACATTATGATGCAAATATTTATAACCATTTATGAAACAACATCATGATATTTATATATAACTTGAAATAGGAGTATGGTACACATATTTAGAACCTTTCCTAAAATAGCATTATGATATTTCTATATAACTTTAAACAACATTATGATGCAAATATTTATAACCATTTATAGAACAACATTATGAAATTTATATATATCTTAAAACAACAACATGATATAAATATTTAGAACCCTTTTCTAAAACAATATTATGATATAAATTGAAACAACTTTATCAAACATGTAAAAATTAAGGTTAAAAAGAAACATTTATTTCTATCTTTGCAATACATATATCATAAAGTTGTATCAGACAGGGTTATAAATATTTGTATTGTACTGTTGTTTCAAGTTATATATATATCTTGAAACAATAGTACGATACAAATATGTAGAACCCTTTTTTGAAACAACATTATGATAAAAATGGAAAACATTATCATACATGTAAAAGTCATTGTAATCGAAGAACAAACAATCCATACATCTAATTAAGTTGAATGTAAATGAAGAAGGCTATAGGAAACATGTATATCTATCTATCTTTACAATATATATATATATCGAAGAACAAACAATCCATACATCTAATTAAGTTGAATGTAAATGAAGAAGGCTATAAGAAACATATATATATATATATATATATATATATATATATATAAACCATTTTTGAAACAACATTATGAAATTTATATATAACTTGAAACAACAATATGATACAAATATTTATAACCCTTTGCGATACAACTTTATTAGATATATGAAATTTATATATAACTTGATACAACAATATGATACAAATATTTCTAACCCTTTGTGATACGGCTTTATGATATATATATCAAGCTATATATAAATTTTATAATGTTGCTTCAGAAATGGTTATAAATATTTGTATCATAATGTTTTTTAAAGGTATATAGAAATATCATTATGTTGTTTCACAAAGGGTTATAAATTGCAATCAATTGAGGGTATCATATACTCAACCGTTAAGGGTTTCATGCACCTATTTTTTGGTCGACTATGCATATGTATAAACTAAGGATAGTAGGTGGAATGATATGTATGTATGCAACTATTTGTGAAGAAAATTGTGATATGTATGAACATTAAACTTACAATAAACCAACCATAAATGTAATTCATTTCAATGTAAATGAACAAGCCTATATGAAGCATCCATTTATATATCTCTGCTATTTATGTATCATATAATCAACTATCAAGGGTTTATCTTTTGGATGGTTGTGTGAAAATGATATAGTAAGGATGATACATGGAATGAATATAAAAAAATGCATATAAATATTCAAACAACTTTGAAATAGACATACCATGGAAGCTAAAGCAAGTGGTTACAGAAGTTTGGAGGAGCTCTCTTGAATTACTCTTCAATGGGTGTCTCCGACAGAAACTCACAAATTTGAAATGTTGAATAGGTAGCTTGCATCACACAATTATGATCTCTTGTATATTGGTCAATTGAGTTGTATAAATTTGAAAAGATGGGCGCAAGTAGAGATTTTTGAATTCTAGGAGGTAATTTGAGGTTGCATTGAAGGAATTAATGGTAGAAGTGGTACGAAATGGGTTGTGAATGGTACACAAAAATTTTGGTTGGTGATTTGAAAGGTGATTTTAGAAAATTTGAAATTATTTCTTATTTTAATATTTTTTGGTTGATTAATTAAATATCATGTATAATTGTGAATTATGGTTGATACAATTAGTCGTTATTTTGTAAAATTGTATTGCATAGTGAGCCTAAGAATTCTTTTTCAATTTTTGCAAGTAAATTTCCAAAAATACTAGCATAGATGGACATGGTGGAACCATAAGTTTGTCAATGAGGGATGAATAATGGCACAATTTTTAATGTAATATGTTAAAATGTATTTTCAAGTTGGTCAATTGACAATGGATTTTGTATATGTCAAATCACTTTTAATGTGTTAAAGCATATATTGTGGAAATAAATATATCTATTTGCATTCACCTAATTTTGGGAAGGTGGCAAATATTTACTCTACCCATGATAGGACATTTTTTATTTGACCAAACTTGTCCTATCATATTAATAAAGAGATTTGCAAAAAATATTGGATCTTTTATTGTTATTAAGTTGGGTGCAAGTTGTCAACTACTATTCCAGGATACATCCTCACTCCACGATCGACCCCTCTCCCTTAGTAAAACTATACCGAATTTGTAAAAGAAAAATTGCTAAAAGTGGTTTGAGAGATGGGAAGTTGGGAACAAAGGAAGCTTTAGAGTGTGGAGCACAACGATGATTAAAATATACAAATCTATATCTAGAAAAACCATTTACTATATATAAATCTAGCGGCATGTAATCCTTCATCGAAAAAAGAGAGGAAAAAATATTTATTTTATATATAGTTGTTGAATAAAAGCAATAAATTCCTTTTATCCAAGATTGTGTTCTTCAAAAGTGGCATGTTGTGGGAAATCATGTTTTTTACCTATTTTGACACGAACATTAAGGCGTGTAGTAATGCCTTATATAGATACTTTTTCATTTCATCATTTTCCAAAGCTCCTGGGGCTATGTAGGAAAATTTAGCCCAACTTTCTGTTATTACAATCAATTTGTGCATTGAAGAAGTGAAACTAGTTTATGATTTCATGGCAGAGCTTGAAGAATAGGAGTCCTAGTATTTTTGCACTTGAAGACTACATGGAGCTCTTCCAAGATAAAGGGGTCGACTTCATGACTCACAATCTGAATTAAGGCAATTATCTAATGCCAATTTGATGGAATATATGTTAGATGTGGAGACATGGTTGAGTGTTGTAGAGAGTAACCAAGATATTTGTGTGACTATATTTCAAGAAAAATGATGCTGCTACAACCTTAGTTTCCACTATTAAAGTTAGCACATATAATCTTACAATGTTGATTAGTGATTCCAAAAAAAGACTTGAGATGCTAATGCTTGATGAAAAATAATATCTTTATAGATATATGTACATGTACAGTTGAATAAAAATTAGTCCAGTTAAAAATAGAAGGGGGTCAAGAAAGCTTCAAAACATGAAGAGTTGAATATAATAATAAAATATTATTTATTAGATTTGGGTTTTTATGTATATGGGTGTTGGGTGCTTTGATAATGTAATGGTCGAATTTTCAAAGCCAGATTTAAGCTATGGTGTTTGTTTTGGTACCTTGGTTCTGGGCAGTTGATTTTGGTAGTATGGTTGGGGGGATGTAGTTTTTTGGTGTAATTTTGAAACAGTCATTGAAGGGTTTTGGTTGCATCAAAGGTTTTTTTGGGTCTTCAGTATATACTTTCTGGTATGAGGGATGATCATATTCCCCTCCTTGTAATATAATTTATAAGAATGTCATATTCCTCTCCTTTACTTGTAATATGATTTATAAGAATGTAATTTTGCTATTATATTAATATAAAATAGTTCAGGGCCTTGGCCTTTTATTAAATGTTTTTTTTTATAATTTGACAAAAATATTCAGTCTTCCATTTGCTAGTGAAAAAAATCACAAATAGAATTTGTTTTATCTTTCAAACATGACTAGAAATTTTAAAATTTCTTCGATGTTTAGCTCTATTGGGCCTTAGTCACACTTCTCTATCCACCCCCCTTTAGAGTTCAAATCTGACGAATATGAGGAAACTACTTTCTCACAGTTTGGTTCTTCATATCAATTATATACTTCTTACCCTTGTTTTCAATAAAGTATTTTTTTACTTCTTATGGTCAATTTTGGCTACTATCAATCAACATCGACCCAAAAATACATCATATTATTTCTTTCATAATGAGATGACCAAAAAATTTAATAAAAAATGTTTAAGTTCCAATAAGATCTTTTTGAGCCATTAAAACCCCCAAACACCTTAATTCCTTGTTGGTTTGCATCCATTGGTTGAAAAGTTGAGGGCTATATTGTTTGCTTGTCCAAACTCCTCGAAGTATCTTTTGAAAGTACATTCACACTAGACCCACCATCCAACAATTGTATTTATGATATCCTTCCAATGATATCCACATACACCATTATTGGCTTTTGACATGTTTACAACCAATAACTTGGGGTTGATCACTTGGTATCTTGACAATGGAGGTTTAGTTATGAGGTTTTCATTCTATCTAGATTCTAGATGATTAGTAGCATGCATTGTCTCGTCCCCTCACATACAATATTCGTTATAACAATTTGGAGTTTATTATTAATTTGTAATAAATTCATTACTTTAATTGGTATAGTAGTTTGAAGTTTTACTCTTGAAATAATTTTATTAAATTGCAATTGATTTGTTACCATACTTGTATATGCATTTGGGTGGTAGCATTCATTATCCATAGCATGCTCCACTTAGCTCTTGCTTCACCAAGTCTTAATTTTTTTATTTTGTACGTGGGTTTGGGTACACAACCTTCTTTGTTTGGACTCACGTAATAACCAGTAATTTTTTATACTTCTTTGCATTAATCATGTTGTCATTTTTTCTTTGGACATCTAATGTCTTCATGGTCTCTAGATCCACACCATTTACACGAACTCTAGAGTTGAATCTTTGATTTTGATAGTTTCGCATGATTGGCATTCTTCGAGGGGATTTTCTCATTGTGTGAAAAGAATTTGTGTATTTTTACTCTTCAAATTGAATGAAATCTTTTATTGGATGACTCAAAACCTAACAAATACCACAATATAATTTCTCAAGAAAACTAGTTTTAATATGGCCTTCACTTTTGTAGTTACTACGCTATAGTTCTTTATACTTGTTCGAACTATCATTTTCATCCTTTTTTTTTCACTTAAAAAGACATTTTATTTTCGTTTTTTACATGCATTACCCTATTATATGCTTCTATGTAGGATGAGGGTAGTATCAAATTTTATTTTTTACCCTAATGAAGGAATAAGGCCTTAAGTAAACCATCTTTTTCTTTATATTGTCATCAAGTTCCTTTTCCAGTTTTATCAATAATTCTTTAACTTACAATTATAAGTTCTTAGAATTTTGTGCTTACCTTGTTTTCTATTATGGATTTCTACTACAATTTCATTGTTGCTTTGAAGTAGCTTGAATTCTTCAAAAGTTTTCTTTAATTTCTCCCATATTTTTTGGGAGGCTGGTTCTATTTTTTATACTATTTGATAGAAATACCTCTTAGGGTGATTGTAAGAGACTGTAGCCAATATATTTTATCATCTATGACTTTTTTTTTTTTGTCTAAATCATCTCACAAGTCTCATAGTGTTGTACAAGATCCTTTGATCTAGAGCCTATAAACTAGGGCTTGATGATGGAGTCACTATGGTTTTATTTTGATGTAAACCTAGTATTTGGAACGTTTTTGTCAAGGATATTTTATTCAAACTTTTTGATGCTTCTCTTGTATTCTCAGTGACATGAGAATCCTATAAGAATCGTATACTCCTCTTATAGCTTGAGAATTTTGCATACTTGTTCCACCTTAAAATTCTTTACGTTCTCTTTTATACACCACTAGTACTAGTTTTGGCTTAGTTTCTTCTCCTTTGGTTGATGACTCTTCTATGCCTCGAAGCTTGCTCTCGTACATTTCTCTTTCTTTGTCTATGAACTAGTCTTTTGATTCTTCTTCATGCTAAGCTTGGTTATAAGATTGACCCACTCTTTGTCAGGGAATGAAAGATATTTTGCTATTTGCACCCACTCTTCATTCGTGTGGTTATTCATAATGGGTTAAATGTTTTGGTTTTCTTTTTATTGATAATGACTTTGATTCACACTTTGACTTTTTCTCACACTCCAACTTTGACTTCTACTTCAAGATGAAATATGGATTTTGATTTGCATTACTAGAATCTCTTTAGCTACCTCTCGTAGTCTTCTTTGTTCTCTTTGCTTCATCAAACTTAAAAACTGCTTGATCTCGGTCTTGATCATATTGTGGTCTCTTCCCACCTTTATTAGGGTCTAAGGGTGTGAATATCTTATATGAGACCAAATTTTTATTAAGTTAATGACATCAAATGTTTTACTCTTCTTTCTTATAAAACTAATATTTGAAATAAGGAATAAATAGAATAATAAAATATATCTTTATTCACACATGAAGTTCTTATAGAAGGAAACTAAAGATAATTAACCAAGGATCAAACTATTTTCCTTGACTATGCAAATTTTATTTAAAGAGCTTGATGGTTTCCAAATAGAGTACAACCATCTACCAATTGACTCCTATAACTACTCAAAAGTCGCCAAACAATTAATGCATAGTTAGATACAACCATATTAACAAAATTCAATATATACATTACAAAAACAACCTCAGCCTCAATCACAATATCATAATCCATAAAACATAACAATGAAAGTTAACTTGCAAGAGTTATAAAACCCAAAGGTGGAGATTATCATTAGGTAAATTAAATTGATAAGTCATTTCTAATTGACTTTAAAGTTGCCTATTCTTATTTTTAACTATGCAAACTTTTAAATTTAGATTCTTAAATTAAATAAATTGGTAAAAGCTATTGGATGAATAAAATGATATTTTTATATTTAGATTTTGGAGAGTTAATTATTTAAATTAGAATTGCATATGGAATTAGAATTTCAATTGCTTTTTAGTGAAATAAATGAATAAAAATAATATAACTTTAGTAGGTATAATTTTTCCACAGTCCATGTAAATTAGTTTTGAAAGCTTCTCAGCATGCTTATTTACATTCTCCTCTTTCTGATGATGAATTACTGAGTGCAATTTGAAACGTCGATCTAAATAAGCATACACAATTGAATCCAAAAGCTCTCTAAATTAAAATATTACTTTAATTAAAATTCTTTAGTTGAGGAAATTGTTTATTATCTTATTTGAAGATTTTATATTTAAATATTTGGGACATTTAGGAGTGTTATATGACAAAGTCTCACTTTGATATTATTTTGTGTGAACTTTATTGTTTGTTGTAATTGTCTTACTTTGTGTATTTGAGTATATGGATGTTTTAGATGTGTGTTATTTGAATTTAAATTTTAGTATGCATTTTTTGTGTTATTATATTTCTAGCAATTATAAGTTGATTCTACTTATTGAGATAGGGGATTGTGGTAAGGTGAGGATACATGTGTTAATTTGTTAATATTCAAGGAACCAAATGACAACTACTCTTATAATATTGCATGCATATATGCACACTCTTAAATGCATTGGTGTGATTACTTTATATATATTAAATTTAAAATGGTTGAGTGAATTATGCATTCTCACCCTTTTTTTGAAAGGAAGTTTGTTTCAAATGTTTCCTTTGAGTTGATAAATAGTTTAATTATAATTTAATTGTATGATTATGATACGAGGAAATAAAATATTCAAATTGTATCTCTCTACTATCATGATATATATATATATATATATATATATATATATATATAGAAGGACCTAAAATGTGTGTCTTGATCATGTTATATCTCCTTGTTGTATGTAAGTTTACTATGTGTAGGAAATAATCTACTTTATGCATTTTCAATGAAAGTGAAAATAAAATTTAGTTTGTCCTTCATGAATGCCATCATCTTGTGTATCAAGGAGATATGTATATATGTGAATAGTAACCTCAATATCTCTTTTTCTATTTGCATAAAGAGGGTAATTAGAAAATCTCTCTCCAAGGAGAGAGGGGAGGGAGAGAGAGAATTATGTTGTATTTTATATTATATTATGTTGTATTTCTTTCTTATGTTCGCATGTAGAGTCTGACATTAGGTAGTGATTCCTAGATGTCAATTAGAATATGAAGTCTTATCTATGTTACTTGTTATCTTTGATGGTTGAATGCCTTTAGATGGTTTACCCTTATATATTGTTTGTGTGATATGTTCCATTATAGTTAGTCTTCTATTTTAGTATATAGTGGCGTTACATCATACATGCGATTGGGGTGATGTCATCTCTCTACTTGTGTATCACCTAAATGCATCTTCCACATGAGTTAGGTGTCAAACTATAACATAGTTTGACTTTTGACTGCATATATTGCTTCATTGTTTAGTCTTACATCTATTAATGCAAAAAAAATGCTGGTTTTACCTTTTAATGATATCAGATTTCCACAATCCATATATTTATTGCTACTTTATGTTTAATTAATTTTTTGTTCATTTATATTTTTTAAATCAAATTTCAAATTAATTATTTCATAAAAATATTCCATTTTATGTACATGTTACACAAGAAAATAAAAGAATAATCCAAACTCCTACTTCTGATGCAAATATATTATTAATCTTTATTTATTATTTTTTAATACTTTAATAATAATGTTGTTTACTAGATTACTACTACAACAATAATATTATCTATCTTCAAAAGTATTAACTCATCATTGATTTTGAGCAGACATTACAGAATGTTTGTGTTCTTGCCAACGAAACGATCTAGATTTGAAAGAGAGATAAAAACCTACCGGATTTGCCTTTGACTGGCTGTTGGTTGCTTTTCTTCTGAAATTGCTCATTCCATTTTTCTACCACTCAAAGTTGATAATGTAATTAATGAATATTTAAAAATATCCATTGAAGCCCTCTATACATTTCAACTTCACGGCAGTGGAAGCCTGTGAAATAACTCAGTAGTCAAACAACACAAATAACCTGTTCTTCACATTAAATAAATTAAACAAATAAATGCCCTATTTTGCCGTGAACATGTACGCAGAGCAGGCCGGCCGGTCCGCATTGAAAGCTCGTCCATAAGCCCTCAGCCATGACTGCGCAGATTAAACCCTCATTGTCCTGAAGATAGGTCATACACAGCGGCACCACCAATTCGGACATACTAAAACCGAAATCTTTGTATCGAATTAACGGGAGGCGGAGAGGAGCAGGAGACGGGTGAAACGAATAACACCTAGGCGAACGAGGGCATTCCGAACCCGTGGATAGGCCCTTGCGACACACATCCGTATCTCATTTTTTTAGTTCACCGGCTTCTTTCCGTGTTCACCATTTTTCTTATTCATGGTTGTCCCTGTTTTAATGTTCTCGAGAAGTCTCTCGAGATTGCCTTCAAGAGCTTGAATGCACAGTTTGAAGCGTTACACAACAACACGCCGGAGGAAACCAACGCCGCAAGGTCGTCAACAGATAAATTTTCCAGAGGGTTTATCAATTTTGCAGAAATTGCCCAGGTTTACGAAAAAATGGAGAAAAAGCTCTGTAAATACCGTAGAATGAAATAGAAAGAAACACATGACTGTTTATTGGGCTGGAACGCAGTGAAAGAGTTCTTTGACAAGACTCTTGAGGACCCCATTCCTTCTCGTAATGAAATCCTGGAAGCCGTTGTAAACACTCTGCCTGCCAGGCGAAATAATCATACAGAGCAGGGGAAATGGCTCCGGACCAGTTTTTGCTTGGCTTTCTCCTTGTTTTAGTTGGGTGTTTTTCGCTGTGTTTTGTAAGAAGAAAGTCTGTGAAGAAGCCCTACAAGGGCCCTGCTATCTATCCCATAGTCGGCTCTGCCTTCGAATTCTTTAGAAATCGTCACAGGTTTCTGCAATGGTTCACAGAAACAATGGACAAGATGCCAACAAATAGAGATAGAAAGAGGGAGTGACAAAGAGAGAGGGAGGAGAGATGTACAAGGGTAGAGATACAGAGAGAAAGAGAGAGGGAGGAGAGATGTACAAGGGTAGAGATATAGAGACACAAAGAGAGATGGAGAGATAGGAGATATAGATAAAGAGAGATAAAGAATAAATATAAATATGGAGAGATAGATAGGTGAAGAGAGATAGAGAGACAAATAGATATATGGAAATATAGGTCTATGATTAGAAGAGAGGGAGAGAGAGGAGGAGAGGGATGGATAGAGGGAGGTAGAGAATCTAGAGATAGAGTGAGAGAGGAAGAGGAAGAGGGAGAGAAATAGATAGAGAGATATAGAGAGGGAGAGGGAGAGATAAATATAGAGAGAGATAGGGAG